>JACEGR010002008.1:0-143838 GCA_014170235.1 Listronotus bonariensis
GGCACATAAAACCTCAACTTTGTTTTTATTTAATCGAATCATGGAGTTTTTTGTGCTCTGTTTGTAATAATAATCTAAGTTATCACGGAAATATACAGGGTGCGTCATTAAACGCTGTAATTTTTTTTGAATTCTTAATATGCTGGATCGACTTGAGAGGGACAAAAACCCCTTACTTTGAATTTTTAAGAAAATTAAAGACAAGAAAATCTTTACTACTTAGTTGTCATAAACAAATTTAGCGCGTAATATATATTTTTAATTTTTGCAAAAGAAATTGCAGTCAGATAGACCAATAAAAAATAGGAAAATGGTTGCTTTTTCAAAATAAAAACATGGTTGCTATTATTGGAAACCATAACCTTTTAAAAGCAAATCTGTACATATAACTTACCACTATCTTTCTTCACCTTTCACTATTTTTTTCCTCTGGTGTACCCTGAAGAGAATTATAGTGAAAATTTATTTGTTTTTTTAGTCATAAAATGTGTTTTTACGTCATGCAAAAAAATTACTTTCTACCAGTTGTAGTATCTTAAGCCGGTTACAGACGACATGCCAAGGTGTGGCAAATGTCCGCTCGTTTAAACGTTCTCGCATCCCATCTTTGGCTTTGCTTTTCCATATGTTTTGCATACACACGACGCGGGACCGTTTTAACGAGCGGAAATTTGCCAAGCCTTGGCATGTTGTCTGTAGCCGGCTTTAGACGGACCATATTATGAAAGAATGTACGATATCAAGTCTCCTAATAACATTTGTATACAACTACAGTTAGCTAAATATTATCTTAGGACTAAAGTGGTAGAAGTAATTAAAAAGCAAACAAAGCTTTGTTTAGGTTTAGAAAAATTAAAATATACTTTTTTACCAACTGTAGTGATGTAAATATTATAAAAATAATAAACAATGTAAAAGTCCAAAATTACAAAAATGTGCAACAACAATTGGTAAAATGAAAAATATTTATTTTATGTTACATTTTAAAAGCTTGAGTAAACGTAAAATTTTAAAGGATAATAGCTAAATCCAATTTGGTTTAAAAAAATTTACGGAATCCCAGGATTTTTTTGTTGGTATCGAATATTTAAATAAAGTTCTTTCTCGCCTACACCTCGAGATAAATAATATATAATAAAATTTTTATGGCCTTAAAAAAATTCTGGAAATAAATTAAACACTAGTGGTATTACAACCATTTTTTTCTGATCACAAGGCACTTTTTGTAAAGTAAACATTAAAAAAGTTTTTTCACTTGGCAAGAAGTTTGGAAGACAAGCTGTTTATTAAAATAATTTGAACTATCTACCTATAATTTAAAAAAATATAACCAATTAAAAAAATATATATATCTTTTTAAAGTATTTTTACCCATGTTTTACCCTAGCAAAAAGTAACTATATAAATAATTTAAAATTACTAAATATTAAAATTATCAACTAAAAATAATAATAAAATAAGATCAACTAAAGACTCTGGGCCTCAAGTCATTTTGCTGTAACAAGAAACGCACAATAAAATCTTCTTTTCTTTGCTTTGAAATGTATTCTTGGGAATTAGAATTTATTTTAAGTCGCTCTTTTCCTAGTTATTACGTTAATGGATATTGTTTATTTAAATAAGCCTCTTATCTTTGTTTCAATTTTAGATTCGCGTTATAGGGCTTGTTTTTAAATTATCTTTTTTATAGTAATATATATATATATATATATATATATATATATATATATATATATATATATATATAATATATATAAATATATATATATATATATATATATATATATATATATATATATATATATATATATATATATATATATATATATATATATATATATATATATATATATATACCTGATACTTCTAACACAAAAATAGTTTCTGTGATAAAAATACCCTTTAACATAGAATTATAAGAAAGTACCATTTTAGGCAAAATTTTTGGCTACTAGTACTATTGTATATATTATATTCTGCAATAAATTAATTGTAAGCAAAATTAAACTTTATTATTCTAATTTTTTTAAATAATCATAATAAAATAAATTTAGCCTTAAATTTATCGCCCAATGTATAAAATTATTAAACAGAACACAATGTGTTAGTATCAAAAACTCAATAAGTGATTTAAAAACGATAGAATACGGAGTTTCCCAGGGGACAGTACTTGGTCCTCTTTTATTTAGCATATATTTAAATGATATATTTAGTACAGATATTAAGGGAGAGGTTATCAGCTTTGCTGATGACACAGCAATTTTTATAAACATTCCAACTGGTCTGATCTAAAAAATTTGGTAGAAAAGATTATGTAAATGTGGTTACCTTTTTAAACAATAAAAAACTAACAATCAATTGGAAAAAAACTAATTTTCTGCCCTTTACATCCCACTCAAGAAACTTACCACCTTATTCTGAGCTTGAAATAAAAAGTAACTACTTTGAGTATAAAACTAAAATGGCTAACAAAACGAAATATCTCGGAATTATGTTGGATAGTTGTCTTAGATGGGATCAACATGTTAATATGATAACCGGCAGACTAAGGTCTTTGATCTCAAAATTTAAATATTTTAAACAAATATTTGACGTAAAACAACTTACAACCCTTTACTACATACTGGTACAATCTAACCTTGTCTACGGTATTGTGGCTTGGGAGGTGTAACAAATCATTACTTAAAAAACTAGAAGTTACGCAGAAGTGGATACTAAAAATAATCTTTAATAAATCCTATATGTACCCGAGCGATCAGCTCTACAAAGAGAGTGGAGTCTTTGATGTCCGACAGTTGTTTTTAAAGGTCTAGCACTTCAACAGTACAAAAACAAAGAAAATAGTAAATTTGTAGAACATAAGCACTTTACACGACAACGAAGCCACCAACTCGTGGTTCCAAGAGTCTACAAAACTGTTGGACAAAGATGTCACTCTTACCTCTCTCCTCTGGTCTATAATACTTTGCCAAATGATTTAAGATCAATAAATTCATTTTTACTTTTAAAAAAAAACTTTCTATGTGGATAAGACAAAAGTCTCGAGCTGAAATAGGCAGACTAATCGATATTAAGAATAATTAACATTTTAAATTAACGTGAAATAGTCTCAAATGCAATATATAGAATTACTATTAGTTATTAGTTATAGAAACTGTATGTTATGTTTAAAGGCATATGCCTATAGTTGTAAGTAGCAGCATGTGATAATAAATTAAACGAAAACCCACGTACAAGGAATCTTCAGTGGGTGTTTGTTTATTTATGATCATTATGAATTTTTTTCCTGCATTAGGGGTATCTATTATTTTGTCATAAATAAACGTTATTATTATTAAATACGCAAAACATTTAAGACACTATATTTTTTTTATAAATCTTATTTTTTATATTTTTACTTTTTAGATGGGTCAGCTTGTGACCTAATCTTGGATTTAATGTTCTCACAAAATATCTACCTTAAGAATAGGTTCACCTTAAAAATATTATTGATCCAAGATACTGTGTGTAGTTTAAAAAAATAATAGAGCGATAAATCAAGGGATAATTTTAAAGTTAATGCACAAAATGTGAAAACACGTCTTTCCAGTTATAAGTAGAACATGATTATGATGATGAATTCTAAAGGTAGGTTTGCATCTGACATTTATTGCATGATAATTTATGTCAGACAAAAATTCTGGTTTATGGTAACAGTCAAAAATGTATTCTATTCTAATTTCAATTTTTGGTTTTCACACATAATGTATTCAGCCATCGTCAAGTGGTTGTGGTAAAAATGTATGTCCGACAAATTTTTTTAATTGTTTACATTAGCCAGAATTTTTGTCTGCTATAAATATCATGCAATAAAAGTCAGATGTAAACCAACCATAACATTTTTGATAATTTTAACGTTTTAAGTTTAGTAAACTATTGAGAGGATTTTTAAAAGTAAACCATTGCTACACCGGTACTGGCAAAAACCTAATGTTTAAATTATTTGCTTTAGTTGTCAAAAAAAACAAATATGTCTTATTTCAATATAAACAAACAAAGTTTGGATAAATTAAGCTATAAAGCTTATTGTGTAAATTAAATACGTACGTTTGTACCTAACTAAAAAATATTTAAAAAATATGGCAAATCGATACCTTAATTCGCAAATCGGCTAACTCCATATCCACAAAATTTTACAGCAGAGACAAAAATTTGTATAAAACATATTAAAATAATTTGAAAATAGAGTTTTTTATCATTTGTTACGTAGATGAATGTGTTTTAAAGTAATTTTAAGTAAAGAAACTATAAAATTTTTTCTTAATTTGGATCTTCAAATAACTAACTTTTATTTTGAAAGAGTAAGAATGGAGTTAGCCGATTTGCGAATTAGGGTATTAAAGTATTTTTTTATATAAATTTTAAGCACATTTTACTTTAAAAGTTTTTAAATATCTTTTTATCTAAACCCCACTTTTCGTAATTCAACCTCAGTTTATTTTTAAATTTCCCGCCATACGGCTGTTTACAATAGGGTTGAACAGGGTCAGCTCGCTATACCCCACGACCAGGACCGAAGCGGTCCCATTCTTTTCAGATTTTTTGCGTGTACACAACGAAAAAACCATTCAATAAAACATTACAGTTTTAAAAGTTTATAAACAAAGCTTTGTAATTTTAAATAAAATGTATAAGTTATAGTTAAGCAAACAATTTTATTAGTTTAACTTTAAATACATTGTTTTATTCTGGTAATGTTTTCTATTTTTGTCTAATAATTTTCTTATAAAAATATTTACTTTACCTATTTTTGTTTCAGAAAAAAATCTGGTAAAAGAAACGGCTTCCCGAAATAAATCGTAATACAGCAAAATGGAAAAGTACTACAAGAGCTGAAAAACTGAATAAAACTTCTAAAGTGTTTACCTAACTCTTGAACCCATGACCTTAATTTCATTAAATCGAAAGTCGATCGCGTTTTAAAAACACAAAAAGTAAAAATGTGAAGTTTTTCTCGTAAAGCTTGGCAATAATTTCCGCATTTTCTAAGAAATGATGTGCTTTTGGGTTTTTCTAAAGTGCTCGGTTTTGTACTTGACTCTAATTTTTACGATTGGCCAAAGTGTTCCAGCTAAAAATCAACAACAAGAAAAATTACAAGGTAAGATTAAACCCATTATGATTGTTAAAAAAAGTTCAAAGGGGTTCGTAAAATTAATTTTATTTTTATATTTTTATTTTTTAACAAATTAAAATTCTTTGATATTTGTTTTATTTATTTTTTCCCGATCAGACAAAGATTCATTTATTTTTAATAAGTTTTTTTAGCTTCAAAATTTAACCCTATTATTTTAACCCTTAACCACAGAGATGCGGTCATTTTGACCGACGGGACTTATCGATTCGTCAAGATCATAGCCTACACTTATTTGCGCTTATAAGCGGGTATGTAACTTTCTGGCATTTATTTTTATAGTATTATTTAATTCGAGAAAAATGTAAGTTTTTAAGCAAGCAAAATAATAAAGTTTAAAAGTACGACACCCGTCAAATTTACCGGTATTCTGTGTACACGTACAATTTTTTTTTATTTCTAACATTTTTACAATTATAACTTGCGTATGGGTTGTAATTTAGGGCCCTTAGAAAAGGGATAATTTTAAATTTACCATTGTAAGGATACTTTTCTAAATTGGTCGTAAGAAGTCCTAATGGAAGCAATATCAAATACGTCGACTATACAGGATGTCCCAACTCTATTTATATACGAAATAACTACGCCCCTGTACAAGATACAAAAATAAACTTTTAATACAAAAATGTTTATATAGATACACTTTTTTATTGGCAGTATCAGTTGATATACAAGGTTTCTCAAAAACAGACTTTTTATTGTCAAGTAGGTTTTTCAAATGGAACACCCTCTAATATTTCAACAAATTTTGACTCTGTATTAAATTCTACATTAAAAATGCATAACACACTCTACGTTAATTATTTCTTATTTTTGATATACCAACAGTATGCTGTTATGCTGATTAACAATTAAAAAAAAGAGAGAATAGTTATTTATTAGATAAGTGAGTTATATTACATATAAGTCACGCAAGAAAAGTTTAGAGGTAATTTTCTTAAGTGACTTATATGTAATAACTCACGTGTCCAATACAAAATTTTATCCAACACTTTCGTCTAAATCGTTTTTAATATCGAAAATAATTTGAAAACGTCATCCATTATTTGTTACTTGTCATTGTCAACACCAGCAACAAAATTTTGTATTTTTTGGAAAGCAAGCTTGTTTGGTTGTAATGCATTTTGTTGGTAACTACGGGTTTGTTAAAGTCTATAATTCACTAGTGAGCTAAAGGGTACTTTAGCTCACTAGTGACTTATAGTACACTTTATATCCTCAAAATCTGATCAATTATGTAGATATTATATGTACGTGTTGGATAAAATATATTATTGATTTAATTATTTTTAAATGATTTTGTCACTGTCATAGTTAGAAATAATATAATATCATGTAATTAATTAGCTTTTATTGTAAGAACCCCTAATAAGTAAGTCCCCTATTTATTTTTTTACATACATATTTACTTACTTAACCTAAAAACCTGTCATTATTGACGTATTGCTGGTTTTTAGTGTAATTAGAGTAAATACATATGTGCCTAAAATAAACTAAATTGCTGATATACATATTAGTAGTTTTTAGCAATGGAAGGTAGTTAACTACATCGTAATATATTTTTGTCATTCTGACAGTAACAGAACTATTTCAAAATAATTAGAATCAAAATATTATTTTCTTTTTCACTTTTAATCGTTAATGAGTATATCAGCATACTGTTGATATCTCAAAAACCAGCAATAATTGTGTGTTATACATTTTTGATGTAGAATTAAATACAGAATCAAAATTTGTTAAAATATGCAGGGTTTTCCATTTTAAAAAACCACTTGACGATAAAAATATGTTTTTAGTAGTAGTAGTAGTAGTAGTAGTAGTAGTAGTAGTATAGTAGTAGTAGTATTTATTGATATCAAGATACAAAATTGTACATATACACGTCATAAAATTTAAAATATAATAAGGTAAAACTTAAAATATAATAAGGTAAAACACAGTTGACACCTAAAAATTGACATATTAGAACATTGACACATTAAAACATTATAAAAGTAATAGAGATATCAACAGTATTTAACAGAATAAAATGTCATATAGATAAATTAAAATTAAAATTAAAACATTTAAACATAAAGTAATATAAATACATAATATACAGAAAACATTCTAAAACATAGACAATGTAATAAAACATCATAGGCGGCAACAACATTACCCATTGAAATCAAAGTTTAAGACATCTTGTATAATAACTAGTACTGTCACTTAAAAGAGTGTATCCGAATAATTTTTTTTATTTTAAGTTTATTTTTGTATTTTATATAGGGGCAAAGTTATTTTGTGTATAAATAGAGTTGGCACACCCTGTATACCATCATGACACTGACTCAGAAATAGAGATCAACGAATAAGATAAAGAAAATAGAAATGAAAGTAAACAGAAAAAATTGTGTTTCGATTTCAACTTTTAAATGGTAAAAGACGCTACGAATAGTTAAAAAGGTTCTTAATTTACTATGAATACATTTACGTTATAACATATTACCACAGAAACTCTTATAAACCATATTTTTTTAAACTTTTTCTTGAATTTTATTTAAAATTGTGTTTTTTTTTTTATGTGATTAAAAATGACTCTCTGCAGTTTTTTTATGTAAATAAATATTTTTTGTTAAAAATAATGAAAATAAAAATAATTTTAACAATATTTTTTGTTTTATCAAAAACTCCTTAAATCTGTATCAAATGTAAATAAAAAATATGTAAAAACTAGAGTCCGACCGAAACTGGTTTTCCAGCCGAAACCGAAACCGAAACCGAAATTTCGACCATGGCTTTAGTTTTGACCAAAAGCGTAATTCATTAATTTTAAAATTCCTTAAAATACTGAAATATGAAATTTGAAGCGTATATACAGTGTGTCACAAGAAGATAATGGACCAAAAATTTGTGTAT
Source organism: Listronotus bonariensis (assembly GCA_014170235.1). Classification (NCBI taxonomy): domain Eukaryota; kingdom Metazoa; phylum Arthropoda; class Insecta; order Coleoptera; family Curculionidae; genus Listronotus; species Listronotus bonariensis. The sequence continues at coordinate 8,072 of JACEGR010002008.1, forward strand.
TTTAAAACGAAATTTATGAAAAACGGTTCGCATGATCCAAAACTTGGAAATACAAAATTTTACTCCAATCGGAGTTATAATCAAAAATAGGAAGAAATGCCCAGAAACTAAAAAGTTTAATTTTTAAAAATAAAACATAATTTTATAAGTTATTATTGTGGATAGTTTAATTTTATGTTAAAATTCAAAGTTAAAGCATGAGAGTAAAAAAATGTTATTTATGTTATTATTGTTTTACATTACGCATTACAACTTAAATAATGGACAAAAGAAAGCAAAATTTATTAGGAAAATCTAAATTGTTTTAAATATATATATTTTTTTATAATTCGCTGCTTTAAGCCAAATATTTTAAAAACTATTTATGCGTAATGTAAAAAATTATTAAAATATATATATTTTTTTAAATTTAATTTTCTTACTTTAAAGTAAAGTTTTATTCTTCGCAATATATACGTACTTATACAATTGTGTCCTATTTTTAAAAATAAAGCTACGGCCATTTTTCATATTTTTAGTCTTAACTCGCACTGTATATTACCAATGTAAGTAACATAGTATTTTTCAATTTTGGACCATGTCACCAGTTTTCCCAGAAGGACGTTTAAAAATTATACAATTTTTGGTTCATTTGTTCTACCCTATCCTGGGACACACTGTATACTTTTTTAATAAGGTTCGAAAAAAATGAAAAGCAATAAATAAGGGACTTTGCTATACAAAACCATTCCATTTTATTCATTTTCATAATTTTCTAAATTAAGATAGTGTTGCCGCAAGAAACGAAGTTAGGCGAGCGCAAAACTTCCAAAATCAGTTTTGCCGCCGAAACTTGAGTTTTGGCTGAAACTAGCCGAAACCGAAACCGAAATTTCGGTCGGACACTAGTAAAAACTTATTCGTATACAACAATTAAGAAAAAAAAGAGACAATTCTTGTTGTCCGTCTATGGTTAAAAAAGACAACCGGTCAAAATACCCAGGTGGTCTGTGGTTACGTTCCAGAAACGATACTCTGAGGTTAAGGATTAAAAAGTGGTTTACAACACAACTGTTTGTAATGTAATGTAATAAATAAAGACGATCTCCTCTTAGTACTTATCTTTTGAAGAGCTTTTAATTCTCTGCCCTATAGACAAGATATACATGTTCAGCCAAATCAAGTGATTCAGCAAGGCAAGTAAAATAACAGCAAAGCAGGACCGATGCGTCATCAGGTTAACTTACCGGCATTCTTTGTCTAATCTCTACTTTGACTGAACGTGTATGGTACCTGTCCTGTTTTGTAGGTTCTGCCTCAAAAACTTCAAGTTTAACTCTTATAATTCCTTTATAAGAGACATTTTGCACCCCTTATTTTGCAATTCCGTTGTGGTTAACGATATTCTGAGAGTGCCCAGTAACGCAAACATGTTCCGTTATCGTTATTAACCATACCGAACTCTTTAATTACGGATTAATACCGAAGAGATTATCGTTATCAGTTATTGTTAAACTGCGTGGTTGCCGGATTGTAGAAATTTTAATATCAATTATTTAAAAGGTTAAAATTGTATTGCCGTATTAATTAAAATATCATTTATACAAAGGCTCTAATTAGCGAAAAATCTATAGCAGTAATAAAAATCAAATAGTGTTAAGAAATTCAAACGGACTTGCACTTTTACGGATATTCTAAATCAGTAATTAATTTAGATGTTACAATCTGGCACACTTGCTTTTAATTCTACTACCAAACTTAACCTTACTTTTTGTATTTTGCTTATACTGTATTGTTTGCATCTACTTTAAAAACGAAATCAACATAAGTGTTCGCATATATTAAGAGATCAATTTATATCTTATGAAGAATAAAAGTAAATACTGATTTTTCGTTAACTTTAAAATCGGTGAACCACAGGCAAAAATAAGGTTATGTTTTGAAAGCGCAGACGCAAGATAAATTTCTTAAAAGAGGCTGCAAAATCTCTGTCTTATACTGCTGCCATAATCGTTATGTATAATAACGATTACCATAAGGAGGCCAAAAAACCTTTGTTATTTTAAGAGGTGCAAAATGTCTCTATAATTAATTTGGAGATATTTTAAATTTAACACTTTGTTAAGTACTATTTTGTAGGGTTCAAAGTGTAAATCCAACCCAAAGGTTTTTTTGTAAAACTCTATAGTTCAAAATTTGTGCAAAAACCTTTTAAATCTAAAGTTTTAAAACTAGGTAGTTTAAGGTAAATTTTTTGTTAAAAGGATTTTCCTTAAAGCACTGGCTAAACGACCGCTGGCGGCATTGCTTAATTATAAGAAGAAAACCGCCTTCCGTAGATTCTATCTATTTACGGATATAGAAGCCGCCAAACATTTAAATTAATGTGTTATACCCGACGGTTTTTACTTATTTTATCGGTAGATGCTGCCGTTTGGCCGCCATGCCTATAATAACTAATAAAAACCGCCGAAAAATATTTTAACTATCCTTAACCATTATATTAATTTTGCTGTGCCAAAAGCGTTAGTTTGCTTGTTAATTTATTGTTAAATATTATATTTTTTGTTGATCAAATAACAAAATTGAAACTGGTAGACACGTAAGACACCTACGATAATTTTGTTAATATTTGTCTAAATAGGTATTCAAAAGAAAAATTTATTAAAAAAAGCCATCGTATTAAACAAATAAAAATATTGTTTTGTTGGAATTATTTTTTAATATCCGCAATTGTCATAAAAATTATATTATCTTTGAAAATATCCAGGATACAATAAAAAGTGTGTTTTTTAAAATTAAAATTTTTGTCATACGCATGGCATATGTTAAAAGAAATGAAAAGAAGCACAACAATATTTTAATTTGTTTTATACAATATAAAATAAAAAAAGACTAAGGGTGTAAGTAGGTAAGTAAGTGATACCATGTAGAAAATAAAATTAATATTATATAATAGTTCCTGGCGAGGGTGCAGCAGGGACATTTGCACGAAGCGACAAAATTTGAGGGCGGCATATTGCCAAAATGTAATATGTGGAAAAAGTGTGGACCTTTTTTGCACTTCAAAATTTTTTGACACCGAGGGGGGTGGCAATTTCTCTTTCTGCACAGGGTGACAGAAGACCCAGAAACGGTACTGCAAAACATGGCGTAATATAAAATTACCTTTTATGTATCATATTCATTAATGATGTCCAATTATGGACCTTACCTCGACCTTTTAGTCTACCTCTTTCCCCTAAGGCCAATAGTAAATTAATATCTGTAAGGATAATAAAAGGACCATTTTCTTGTCTTGGACTCTTATCGGCTTTTATCTCCTTTGCCTTGCAATCTTTTTCTTTTCATGCAGATTAAAAGCTTTTTTCATCCTAAATACAGGCATACTTAAATTGGTTAAACCTAAGTTTCGATCCTTTGAAAGAATCAGTTTTTTTTCTTTTCTTTAAAATACTTTCGCCTTCTCTTTTTTAGGATATATTCTATTTTTAAATATCTATTAGGACCTTTGACAAACTCTTTGTAGGTATCAAACGTGTCAGGCAGTCTCTTTTTACATATAAACAAAAATATAATTTACCAATAAAACAACCGGAAAACTAAAAGATTACGACACAGCAAAATTAGTAATTATTAAGGTAAGGTGAACTATAATCTAGATGTTTTTATATGTTTTTATACGCATAGTCGTCGGACGGCGGCATTTACCGATGTAAACCGTCGGTACATTAAATTAATCTAGATTTATATTGGCTTTTCTACACGTAAATAGATAAAACCACCGGATGGTGGTCGTTTAGCCAGTGTCTGTTTTCGAAATAGGTAGCGTGTATTTAGCATTAGGTTTGCTAGTTTAATAATCCCTAAATCTTCTTTCCTACGGTAAAGGCGGTAATGGTTCAGTTACTTATATTCGTAATAACAAGAAAGTCCAATTAGTTTCTTTGCTGAGAAAGATAGGATTTGGTAAAATTTATGGCTTAATCTAAAATCGTTCCTCTGATGTTTAAAAATGAGGTTTTTGGTAAAGCTATCAAGTAGTAGTATTACTAAAAGTAGTCTTTCTGCTTCATAAAAAGTTTAATTTTTAAAGAGGATGGTGTAAAATTTGCAGAGGGTATTTATGTATTACATTTTTTTAAACTAAAAAACAGATTTTTTTGTTTTTTTTTACATTTTTAGGAATCCTTAGTACTAAAGTTTAGGTCGACTGGATTATTACTTTTAAAGATATCCATATAGACTTTTACGATACAAGACGCCAATTCTTTAATTTTGCTTTATTGAAAAAGAAATATTGAATCATTTTAAAATTTTCTTGCTATTAACAAATTGCCTTACAAAACGTTTTCATAAACTTTTTAATGACATAAAAATAACATAAAGAATTTTGCCAAAAATCAAATCTACAAAAGGAGTTAGAACGTTTTTAGGCGCAGTTTTTTTATAAATGTGTTTATATGTAGTAGGGTGTGTTCGTTATTTCTCAAATCGAACCACCGTTTGTTGCTCTTAATTCCTGATATAAACTGTGCCCAAATCATGTTGCTTTTCCCATATAAATAACATGGGACTTTTGGTCTTTTTTCTTTTATTTTTTTTTCTTAAACAAAATTGGCGAAAATACATTTTATCGCACATTCTGGTGAAAATTTTAACGCTCTACAAAAGTTTAATCACGGATTTTCGATAAAGTCACTCTTTTAAGAGTTACTTACCATCAAACGTTGAATTAAGATTAAGTGGTGGCCCTCCTCGGAAATTTAAAAGTTAACCGGCATTTTTAAATAAAACACTTGGTATATTACCTCCCATCAAATAAATATTTTAAGAGCTTTAAGAAAATACTGCCTTTGATATGTCTGTCTCTTATAGTTTTAAAAATATGGCAATCCAAATCTAAAAAATATTAAATTATAGTGTCTACTTTTTCTTCAACACTAAACTTAGTGCTTATAGCTTAGAGCTAAAGATATTAAAAATTTAACATAATTTTTAGATTTGAATGGCCATAATTTTTTAAACTTACAGCTCTTTAAAATATCTCTTTAATGATAATGTGATATACAGAGTTTTTTTTTTTTAAATGGCAGTTTGCTAATAAATTCCGAGGATGGCCACAACCCAAACTTAAGTCAAAGTTTGGCGGTAAATAACTCTTATAGAAGTGACCTAATCAAAAATTTGCAAGAGAACTTTTTCGTAAATCGTTAAATTTTCCATTAGGATATGCGATTTGAATATTTTTTCATATATTTTTGTGTAAAAAAATTAAATAAAAATCAAAAATCCCTTGGTATTTTAATGGGAAAAGCAACATGATTTGGGCACGGTCTAAACAGGAAATTTAAACCTTTTTAACATAGAATATATTTTTTAGGCTAAAAACTAAAAATTCAGGAGGCGTTTGCTAAGAAAAACGATTCCGAAAAAAACGAACATCTTAATACATAGACACAAAATTAACGCCAAAGTCGTTAAACAACATTATTTTTTATTATTTTGCATTTGGAAAAATGTGTTAACGCTTCTACACTGCATGACATTGATTTTCTTAAAAATTTATTAAATCATTATTATTAAATAGTATTTTTACCGTTTTTGTTAGCTTAAATTTATTTATTATGATTTTTTAATAGAAAAACTTATTTAACGCATGTACTTATAATTTAAAATATTTTTTATTTAAAAACGTTGGGTTATGTATATCGTACCTATAAAAGTTGGAAAAGCTTTTTGGATATTTTTACTAACCGAACTGCTTCATTTAGTATCTTTTATATATTTGGGTCAGGATATAATATAACCAGATTGATAGCAGTTTTATAGAAAATAAAGGCGAAATACACACAAATGCCATTCCCTAAACACAGCTCATAAACTATTCAGTTCTCTTTTTCTCCGGATCTTTCTTTTTGATAAAAACCCAAGTTAACAGCCTTAACAAAGTAAAAGATAGTATTTGTTAAGAAAGGTGTTAGTTTATTGAGCCTTTTGATTGAGGGATAAACTTTATATTTTTTTAACTACCTTTGGTGTCAAGTAAGGCATAAACTTTTTGCAGATGTTGTGTTACTTACTTTTTACTTGTTAAAAAAATAACTTGTTTAGGAAGATAAGGGCAGACATATAAAAATCACTACTGTACAATTTTATAACAAGAATACATGGTGTCCGAAAAGGTAGGGTCAAAAATAATAGGGGTAATAGATTAAGTCAAAATAATGTTATATATGTAATGTATAATATTATATAAAAAAGTTCTATCGTGCCTCGTTAGGGAGATATTGACTTTTAACGTTAGAATATAAAAAACCAATTTAAATTATAACTTTTAAACTGTTGTCACAATACGAATGAAGTATGGAAAACTAAACAACCTTATACTAATGCTTTTTCCATTGATAAACGGCTGTTCAGTAAGTCGGGACTATAATACAGGATGGGACGATTTTTTTTTAATTTAATGTATTAGTTTTTCACATAGTTGACAAATTTGACATTTCGCTGGGACTGTTTGATTCTTTATCTTTTATTTTATTTTGAAAAAAGGTATGCTTAATTTAAATTAAAACCAGCATTTTGTATGTAATAAAACCGTTCAAGATATCAATTTAAATAAAGTATATCTCTTTTGTAAAAAAATCAGGAAATCAAACAGTCAATGCAAATGTCAAATTTGTAACCTGTGTTACAAATGAATACAATAAATGAAAAAAACATCGTTTCACCCTGTATAATTCCGGCTTACTAAACAACCGTTTCTCCATAGAAAGAAGCACTAGTATTGGGTTATTAAGTTACCCAAATATCATTGGTACTCTAAAAACAGTTATACAAATATTAAAGTACGCTCTTTTTCTAACTTTAAAGGTCTAGATCTTCTTTACGCGATAAAACTTTTTTTTATATGAAGTACTAACTATACCGATAACAAAATTACTAGCAATTTATTTTCGTCAGAGCAACCGTATAGTTTATATATAAATATATACAATTTTATCACCGAATGCCAATTTTACATATAATTGCACCTTTGTATTACTTCCGGTTTAAGTAATATAAACTTTAATATTTTTGTGATATTAAAACACCCTGTAATTTAAAGCTCATTTAAAGCTGCGTCGAGACTTGCAACAATTTGCCAAACATTCGTCGTCCAAACTTACCAACCTATTTGCGCGCTCCTTTGACTTTAAAAACCAACAAGCTTTAAATCACCGGCGAATCAAGCCTTTAAAACGACGTAAATTACGCCCACGTCCGTGCTAAGTGACGGGGTATTCGGCGTGGAGCGGCGCGGCGAATTGGTGCAAGTCTAGACGCGGCTTAAGGTAATTGAATAAACGTTAAACAGAAGAGAGAACGATTGAAGTCGTTACCGGAGGCTTCTGTTCAGTAAACAACAACTATGTACCATGTGTTAATTTCTAAATTTACATCCCTCTTAAGTTTCTTTATATTTTTTGTTGTACAAAATAAGTAAAAATAACTATTCTTTGGGTTTATTTTGTCGTTTCAGAATCAATAATTGTATTTTAAATTTTAAATAAAATATACAGGGTAGGACAAAAAGTGTTTTTTTTTTTTTAAATAAATCACCCTGTACAGGGTGTCCCATTTGGTTGTCCCTTATGGGAAACTTGGAAACCATAAGAGATATTAAAAATCCGATACCCCATCCTCGAGCTCTTTTTGGAGAAAACATTTATGGTAAAAACAGATCTTCGCAATCGCGAAGCGTTTCAGAGATACAGGGTGATTCTCGATTTTTCACTTTTTGAAGAGGTCCTGTAGCTTTGTTGTTATTACAGATACGAGAAAACTAATTGCACATTATACAGACACTTTTTCCGTAGAATCCAGTGGCGTAGCCAAAAAAATTTTGAGCTGTCATTTTTGACATATGACCCAAACATGTTTTTTTTTATTAGGGACACCCTATAAATGATTTGGTAATTAAATTGCTTGTTTTTCTGATTAAAATAATATATCATAGTAGGTGGTTTAATAAATTTTTACGTCAAATATTGGAAAAATTATGATTTTAAAGACGCATTGCGGCTTCTATCTGTTTTTAAATTGTTTTTATATTTTGTTTTAAAAGGAATCTGTCATCCCTTAGCCCCGTAGAAAAAAAAATAGATAAAAAAAAATTTAATTTTTTGGTTTTTTTCTACGGAAATGTCTCCTGAGTTGAGGGATGGCAGTATTATTTTTAAAGAAAAATATAAAACAATTTTAAAAACAGATAGAAGCTGCAATGCGTCTTTAAAATCATAATTTTTCCAATATTTGACGTAAAAATTTATTAAACCACCTACTATGATATATTATTTTAATCAGAAAAACAAGCAATTTAATTACCAAATCATTTATAGGGTGTCCCTAATAAAAAAAAAACATGTTTGGGTCATATGTCAAAAATGACAGCTCAAAATTTTTTTTTGGCTACGCCACTGGATTCTACGGAAAAAGTGTCTGTATAATGTGCAATTAGTTTTCTCGTATCTGTAATAACAACAAAGCTACAGGACCTCTTCAAAAAGTGAAAAAATCGAGAATCACCCTGTATCTCTGAAACGCTCATGATTGCGAAGATCTGTTTTTACCTTAAATGTTTTCTCCAAAAAGAGCTCGAGGATGGGGTATCAGATTTTAATATCTCTTATGGTTTCCAAGTTTCCCATAAGGGACAACCAAAATGGGACATCTCCTGTATATTGCATGACTAATGAAAAATATTTTAAAAAGTTTTAAAAATACTAAAATAATTTGATATATCGATCTTCATTAGTTTCGGAAAAATGGTAATCCAAATCTAAAGAAGAAGTGTAAATTTCAATTATGTAGGTAGGTTATATTATGGCAATAACTGCCCAAGAATTCCTTTTTATGGCCATATTTTTAAAACCATTAAATAGAGTATTTTCGTAACGCTTTCTCAATTATCTATTAAATTGTAATTCAATATAACGGTGTACCATTTTAAAAAGGTATACTTTTGTCGTACACTGTATATCTTAAGAGAAAAATAATTCTAATAAAAGATAGAGATACTACAAAAATCATCCTAAAAAAATGGTATTGTTTCTCATATACGTCACAAAATAAAAGTGAAAAGGATGTAAGTTTATTACCTTACTAAAGGGAATTAAAAATTATTTATGACATTTTATAATATTTTGTAACGATAAAAATTAAAGAAGTTAAGAGGGTGTAAATTTATGGTCATATTGTACACTTTTTGTTTTGTGCCTGTCCCGCTACTTTTATTAAGGAAAAATTAAAATCGGACTTTAGTTCTATTGTGAAGCTTGGAAGGCGTCAGATGAATAGAAATTTATATCTAGAACTTATATTCAAAAGGGCGCAAAGTACGTATTTTTTTAATGCTTGCAAGACATCGCAGGTGGCGCCATGTAAATCGTAGAATAAAAATAAAAGCAGATATTGATTATTTACTCCTAAATCATCCACTTTAAGTATAGAGTAAGTTGGGTTAAATTGTCATAATTAAGACTCATGAATTTTTAAAAGCATTTTTCAGTACCTGTTTGGAGACACCCTGTGTATACTGTATGGACCATTAAGCATGCAACAAATAAGGCAGTTGTCTTTTTTTAACTAACGTAAGAAAAGGTTTGTGTTTCACGACCAAAAATTTTTATGTATGTCCATCGGTTACTGTGTCAACTGAGGGCCGATTTTAAAACTTCTTTTATTTTGTTATTTTAAAAATGCACTTTCGCGGTGTTTCCATTGGGACAAAGTCAGGATCTGTTGTTGGAATCCCTGTAAATCTCATAAAAGACGTCAAGTTTTAAAGGCGCACACCAGTATTTTTACTGTATGATCACTGGGGTAGGATAATTTTTTTAGCCTGGGGGTGGAATTTGTTACTTATTAAAAAGTTTTTTTAAACTGATGTTAATTAACATTTTAAGGTGGCCTACCTTTTTTAAAATTATTTATAAGAAAAAAATTTGACTGCAGAGACTTTTTTGTTTTTACATTTGAAAATATGTATCTCTTTTATGCCAATCACAAGCAATAATTTAATTACTATTAGAAAAGTTTTGTTAACAAGCCGATAAGATTAGAGTATTTGCTGTTTTTTTAATATTCTCTTTTAAATTTTGTAACCTCTTTAAATGTATATTTTGCTATCATGTTTTTAAAAAGAGGGTAAAAAATTATTTTTTATTAATATATGACAAGGAAACATTACCAATAACAAAAACTCAGTGTTAAAAAAAATATATACTTAGCTTAGAAATTCCAAAAACTGGGTCAAAAATTAGAATTCGGAACATGACCACAATTTTTCCTTTATTATTTTTTGTCGAACCTAGGAGCTTAGATGTGACTTTTCCGTCAACAAGCAAAGACTTGAATAATTTATAAGATTTAAACATGTTTAGATTCTCTTTTTTCATTTTATGACGTAAATAGTAATAATTTACTTTTACAAAAATGTAAAGTATTTTTTATGTCCAAAATAACATAAGTATTTTGTGACGGAAAAGAAACTTAAATTGAAGAAAGTTAGTTAAGAAAAGAGGGTAAAAAGTCTTATTATTGCATCACTAAATAGAGTGGATGTTTAAAAACGGAACAAAGCCACTTTAGGTTATTAGGAAAAAACTTTAACTTTTGAATTGTTAGGTATTTTTTCATTCAAATTAAAGGACTTTAGTAAGACAACATAAACCAAATTTTAGATAAAAAATGATAAATATAAATGTCAAACTGACAACTGGGTGCCATTTTAAAAGAAATATTTAATGAAAAGGGGGTCTTGTCGCTCATGAGTTTAAAGCTGCTGACGAGTACTTTATAACCATAGAATATAAAGTCAATACATCCTACTACAAAATGGCAGTACTTTGAAAATTACCTGAATACCTCATTTAGATGGCCGTATTTTCGAATCTGATACAGTTAGATACACTTAATGTGGTATTTTCTTAAAGTTCTTTTAAGGATTTATTTAATGGTTATATTGGTGATACTATACAGGGTGGGCAAAAAGTATAGATTTTTTAATGACGCACCCTGTATATTATATCACCAATAAAAAGATGTCTAGAAGACCTTTAAGAAATTACCACATTAGGTATATCTAACTTTATTACTTTTAGAGATATAATATCAGGTAATTTTTAAAGTACCGCATTTTTGAGAAGTAAAGGTATTCACTTTATATTTTGGGGTTATAAAGAACTTCTCAGAATCTTTAAAATGATGTGCCACAAGACCCCCTTTCCATTAAATTTTTCTTTTTAAAATGGCGCCCATATGACAGTTTGACATTTGTAACTGTAATTTCTTGTCTAAAATTTGGTCTATGTTGTTTTACTAAAGTCCTTAAATTTTACTAAAAATAACCAAACAATTCAAAAGTTAGAAGGGGGTCCTGACTTTAGACAAGCACTGTATAATAATAGTCCTAGAGCCCGTGAGTGGTATTTGTAAAAGCAAAGAAAGTTACTCAGCGCATGCTCCCAACATAGCCATGGGAGACTAGTTTTATAGAACTACTTTTAGTTGTTTAAGAAAAGATATAATGACAAAGAACTTGTAGTTTTATTTTTATTTTTTTCAGATTTAAATATTTATTATTTCAGACAATGTATTCATTTTAACCAAAACAAATAACAGAAATACCTTATTTTGAGAAAAAAATGAAATCAAAGCCGCCCATGTAAAATTGTATATGAATCAAGAGCAGCTGACTTTTCCAGTATTCAGAATTATTTTCTGCGATAACTGGTGGTCCCGACATACATAGAGTACATATTTTTGAAATCGGGAAAATATACCCTTTCTAATAAACTTAAAATATTCATGGTGTTTTATTTAAAATACGAAAGTTAATGCTTATTTGTTTACTTTGCCATTGTCATTTGTTTATTTTTTTAGCAGATCCTGGCGGTTACTAAAAACTCTGAAAGTCCTCTTTTTAAAATATTTGTCTATTTTTAACAATAAAGCGTGTAGACTGTGTGTTAGAATATAACCGAACACCATGTACTCTTTCATCAGCCCCTTTAATATTATCGTTAGCTTTCTGGATACTCTGTAAATAAATATTTTACGACATTAGTTTTACACGTGTTCTAGGATAAATTTTATTATTTTGTTTTGGTCGTAAAAGTGAAATATTCCCAACCTTGCGAAAACACACTATTTCTTTTCATAAAATTCTAATTTATTGGGGACCGACAAAAGAAAAACTTTCTATTTGTTTTGTTTCACATTGTCTTTTTGGGTTAAAAGGCAAAAGGTAGAGAATTCTTTAAATTTACGTTTTTTATGAATAATTCAAAATTCTGACGTGATTTACGAAGATCTGACAAGACTGAAAAAATATTTAAAGTTGAAATATTGGTTTTAGTAACAGATTTAAAGTTTGCTTTTAAGTGAAAACTCCGACATATATAAAAGTTGGTAATCTCAAAGGTAATATTTGTATTTAAAATTTAAACAAATGCAAAAACCCGCAACCCTTGTTAGTTAGGAAGACATTTTGTATGCTTGTTTTTAATTAAATGGTATTAACTCTCTAAAAAAAAGGCATTATTTTTTAAACTTTAAACGGAAGGAGGATTAAACGATACCATGTTTTAGGGGTCGTTTAATAGACTTTTAAAAATATTATTTATTTGACTTTTTTATTTTGAATAAAAAAAAGAAATAAAAAATTAAATACTTTGGAAATCACTTAAACTTAATAATTATGGGATAGTACTTTAACTTAGGAAGTTTCTAATATAATGTTAATTATTTTTGACATAATTAAATTAATAATTTCAACTAAAAATTGTTAAGAGATTTAAAAAAAAACTTAATCATGGTGCCGTATCAAGCGTCTATAAATTATGGAATTTCAGAACTTTTATTACATAGATAACCATTTGAGAACAATAAGTACAGGGTCTTTTAATTGAAGTGAAAGTTTTTCAAATAGAGATTATTCTGTTTTTATTTCACATTTGTTAAATTTCTTGGTATAACAATATTTAGTATAGTATGAAGTTTTATAACACCTCTTGATCAGCTGAAAGTAATAAAAAATATAACCAAAGCGGTAAATCCGTTGTGGCTACTGAAAGCTTATTTACACAGAATCAGGCCGGTACTCTTCTCAGGGTATACACTGCACGGTGAAAAAAATTTTAAAAGTGAATGTGATGGTGAAATTAACTCCACGTTAACACTTTTCCACAATGCAGCGTATAAACTGCGAAGAGTACCGATAATGGCAACCCATTTCTCGAGTGAAGAGACGTTAAGCGTTCAGCGATTTTAACTACCGATGGGGGCGCTGCTAAACGTAAACAAAGTCGAAAGAAGTAGAGTAATATGCAGGTAGCTAGCTTTGATCCCGTTACAGATTTCGGGTATTAAAACGGTTTTTAGAAAACTGTTTAAGTTTCAATACAGCCGTGAATTTGTATAGATTTATACGTGTTTAAACTCGATTTGTGATTTTGAGTAGTGCCCTTGATGGTTTAACAGACTTTTTGTTAGTGGTGATTAGTGAAGAAAGCGCCATGTAAAACTTTTTTAAATGAGTAAAGAACTGTTTTGGACGCTAAGTTCAGTATTTTATACCTCAATTGCACTCCCGATAGTAGGTGCTCAGTGGAAGGAGAAGAAATCTTGAATTCTAACCATATTATTTTGATTATACACACGTCTTTTACTTTAGATGATAATGTCTATGTCGTCTGATGCCATAATAAACGTTTTTAACATAGGTGAAAAGAAAGACTTTTTGATTAAAATGATAGCAAAACACACAGCTATTTACGCACAAGGCTCAAAAATCCGTGGTGCACATAACGAAGTAAATAGATAATATTATATTTATATCCATTTCAATGGTTAAACATGTCCGATCACCTGTTTTCTTAGGTTTGCACCATTGACCACCAGAGGTCTCATTGATCTTAGAAATCGCCAATTTTCTTTTTGCTGTTAGTTATGGTTTCTTGTGTAAATTAAGGTAAATGCAAGGGTTAATGTTAAAGAAAAAAAAATAATTAACTAAAAAACCTTATATTTATTAAAGTATATAATATTATAATAAAAGCGTTTAAAAGATATAATATACATGAAGATTAAAAGTAAAAAAAATGTTCTTTTGGGCAAAAAAAAGCGTTTATAAATATTTTTTTAAATACTTATTTAAATAGCGTAAAAAAGTAATAAAACTTTGAACTTCTTGTTTAACAAATCGTCTTTTTGTGTTATTACTTACATAAACTGTAACTTTACTAGTTATTGTGTGCATATAAAAGGTAAAATCAATTATTAAAAAAAAAATGTTTAATTTAATTTACTCCTAATTTTTTAAAGACGATGATAAGTACCAAGGTAAATGGGGACTTTTTTTATTTATTATTATTTTTTAAATTAAGCATTTACAAAGTATGTTTTTATTTTTTTATCAAAATATTATCTTCGCGATTTTTAGGCACCTTGTATAATATAGAGCAATTTTTATTATGACTTTCAGCATTTTAGACGAAGACATTTTTTATGATGAATAACTTTTTTCAAATTAATAAAAATAAAAAAAAATACCTAAAGGGTGTAATTTAATCGATGGCTAAAAATACAGGGTATAATTTCTTAGCCTATTTTAAAAGAAAAAAAGTGTTCATATGAACATATTATGTCCTAAACGTCTTAACTTTTGAGATACAGGGTGTTAAAATTTTCAGAAAACCAAAAAATTTCGAAAACACCTATTTTAGTAAAAACTCTTATACCGTATATAAACCTTATTTAAAATTAAAAAACCTAATTAAAAATTATAAAACGTAATTTTTAAAAGAAAAAGAACCCGCAATGCTTCTTTTATGGTCTAAAAATGGGCTATTTGGTATTTTTTCTTTTTTAAAACTAAATAAGATACAGGGAAAAATTAAAGGACATAAAACAGTATTTTTATTTGCCTAATCTAAAGAAAGCACAAAAATTGTACACACATTTACACAGTTAGTAGCGTACCGTTTTTTTGTTAAAAATATTCCTTCAATTGCCTCTTGAGACGTCACTGGACTTATTAAATATAATTTAGTTAGTGATAAATAGCCCCCTTAATGTCATTTATAATATTGTCAAATTAAAACAAGATTGGGTAACGAATAGTTAGGATATTAAAAAAGTCTGTATCTTAAAAGTTAAAAGGTGTAGGACATATGCTTATCTAAACTTTTTTCCTAAAATAAGCTAAGGAATCATACCCTGTATTTTTAGCCATCAATTAAATTACACCCTTTAGTTAAGTCCATCCGTGGACACACTGTATTAATAATAATATCTCTCGACTAGAACACCTTTTTAAAGAATAAACAGCAATAATAATTTAGCTCTAGTCTAAAAGGATTTGAAACCAAAACACTTTATATTCATATAGACAAAACGACGCTATAAAGATAACAAAAGAAAATAAAATCTCTAGTTTTATAAATAATTTATTAAGCCGGCGTGTCAAACAAGCAACTTTAACTTAACTTTAAAAGAAAAATATATGATTTTGGCTTAGAATTGCAATTTAAAAGTATACAGATAAAACAAACCTTTTTGATCTAATTTTAAAATAAATGTTATTTTAATTAATAATAAACTTAACTTACAATTAGGTATTGCTTTATTTTATTTTTTAACAAATTTATATAAGCATTAATAATGAACACAAAAATTATTTATTAAAAGTATTGCACGATTTTAATTTGAGCAACTAAAAATACACAAAATACACAATTAAGCATATGTACCGGGTGTCCGGAACGGTTAGGTCAAAAACGATAGGGGCAATAAAGTAAGCCAAAATATTGTCAGTACCTAACATAAAAAAAAGTTCGCTTTGTTTGGGAGATTTTGACCCTCAAGTATTTTATTAAAAAACAAAATATATTTATATGATAACTTTAAAATTGTTGCCACAGTACAAATAATATTTGTGCAACTAAATACCTTTTAATATTGCTTTTTTCATAGGTAAACGGCTATTCAGTAAGTCGGAATTATACAGGGTGCGACGATTTTTTTAAATTTATTATATGCATTTTTAACACTGGTGATAAATTCGACATTTTGTCTTGCTGGTTTATTTTTTTATTATTTTTGTATAAAAAAGTATACTTTATTTAAATCAATATCTTTGACCGTTGTTCATAAAATCGCATTTTAAATCCAAACAAAAATTTCAATTTTACGATAAAATTAAAAAATGTGGGAAAATTATTAAAAACGGTGTTTGTAAGCCCCTTAAACTTAATATACCCGTTTAATTTTTTTTTTTAATTTAATCATATTTTAAAAATTTTCTGAAAAAACTGAATTTTTATTTTTTACAATACATTTATTACTTACTGGAATAAAATGCGATTTTCTGAAAAACGGTCCAAGACATTAATTTCAATAGGGTATACCTTTTTTGTACAAAAATCATAAAGGAATTCAGCAGTCAAAGCAAAATGTCGAATTTGTCACCTGTGTTAAAATGCATACATTAAATTCAAAAAATATTATCGCACCCTGTATAATTCCGACCTACTGAACAGCCGTTTGCCTATCAAACGAAGCACTTATATAAGGCTATTTAGTAGCCCAAACATTGGTACTGTGGAGGCAGTTTAAAGGTTTTAAAGAAAACAAATTTTTTTATACCAACTTTAAAGATGTCTGCCTAACGATGTGCGATATAACTTTTTTTATATGAAGTACTAACATTATTTTTGCTAATTCTATTACTTTTATTATTTCTGACCTTTCTTTTGGGACACCCTGTATATTATTTGACTATTTAAAAGACATTTTAAGACCTAAAAAAATACCACCTACTACAAATACTACCTATCTCAATTAGTTTTCAAAATATGGCCATGCAAATCTGGAAAATAATTTTTAATTCCCAATAGAAAGGTAAAAAACTTTTTTATTTTGTTACGTATAAAAACAAATAAAATTTTGTTTGCATGATTCTGTTGTATCTGCATCTTACATTAGAACTATTTTTTCTCCTAAGATAGACTGGGTACGACAGAAAAAATAATTTTTATGGGTCTATCTTCAATTGTTTTAAAATGTTTTAAAAATATGGTCATATTATTATTGGGGAATTTTTGCCATACATTATAAAATTTACACTCATTCTTTAGATTTAAATGACTATATTTCCGAAACTAAAAAGACAAATAGGTATATCAAATAACTATTTTTTAAAGGTATTTTTATTACTGATTTATTATTATTGGTATTCTTAAAAACAAATCATACTTTTTGTCCTACCCAGTATATTTTAAAAAATAATAAAAATGTTTACGGGATGTAAATTTATAACGTAAAACCCGGTACAGAGAGGTCCTAAAATCCGTCACCGCCAACTTCTAAACCTGGTAACCTTTTATAAAACCTAAAACGATAATCATATGACCAAGACCTCTATTTTTGACATATAAATTACAACACCTAATGCCAAGGAGACAGCTGAGCGTCATTTTTAAAGATTTTTAACATGGAAAAGTGGCACATCATTTTAATACTCCTGGTGAGTTCTTTATATCCGCAAAGTATAAAGTCAGTAGCTTATATTCAGATAGTAATATTTCCAAAACTAATAAAGTTCGACATATCAAATGTGGTATTTTCTTTAAGCTCTTTTCTAGATCTTTTAATTGGTAATATGATATACAGGCTGTGTTATTAAATAAATATATCCTTTTTTGCTTACTCCATATACAGTGCTTGTCTAAAATCAGTACCCCCTTCGAATCGAATATAAATACTCGATTTGAAACTCGAATCAAATAATTTATGAATTTGAATTATTTGAAAGTTCCTGAATAATTCTAAAAGTCGAATTATTAGGAAGATTTCAAATAATTCGTTTTTTTCGAATTATTACAAATTATTGTAGTAATCCCGAATTTTCGAGGATATTAAATTTAGGATTTGTTATGTTTGATACTTAAATATAAATTTGACAAATAAGATATATTTTATTTAAACCATAAAATTATATTATATAAATAAAACAATTATTTAAATAATTTTTGAAGCAAAGAAAATAAATTCTTATTTCTTGAGCTAAAAACTATTCTTGTTCTCAAATATTTTTCTTAAATCAAAAATTTTATTTTTTTGTTTTGTTTTGAGAAAAGTATTTTAAGTAAATTAAAATTTATATAAGGTCAAATGAATTGAAAAGATCAAATATCTCTTACTAGTATAATAGTAGTATCCAGATTTTTGTTACTGCCTGAGATAAATATATCTTAAAATTAAGCAGTTGTCTTCTTCGGATATTTAATTTTTAATCAAAAAGGATATTATGGATCAGTAGAATATTTTGATGCTCGATGTTATAACATCTTTATTGGAAAAAATAGAGAATCCATTCGTATTTTAATAATAAGTAAATAAATCGCATTATTCGTGAATTATTAGAAATGTTTCGAATTATTTGAAAGTTTTCGAATTAGTCGAAATTTGTCGAATTTTGAGTAATTCAAAAATTCGTATTATTCGATTTGAATTTCAAACCGAATATCAATATTCGATTCGAACGATATTCGCACACTTCTAATATTGACTTTATAATCTGGGGTTATAAAGTACTCGTCAAAGCTTTAAAATAATATGGCACAAGACCCCCTTTCCATTTTATTTTCTTTCTAAATACCGCCCACTCTCAGTTTGATATTCAATATATAACTGTCATTTTATACCTAAAATTTGGTTTATGTTATCTTACTAAAGTCCTTAGAATTTTATAAAAAAAAACCAAACAATTTAATAGTTAGAAAAGGCGGTCCTGACTTTAGACAAGCCCTGTATAATCCACCATTACGTCCATTAAAAAGGACCTTTATGGGTTATTTAGAAGAAAACTCCATAAATTACGTCCGACTTTATTAGCAGCTTCAAAAGTATGGCCATTTCAGTTATGGTATTTACAAAGGTTATAATTAAAGTGCTGTTATTTTGTAGCATGTGAAGCTACTCACTTAATATTTTATGGTTATAAAGTACTCGCCGTGAGGTATCACTTGACCCTCCTTTTCATTAAAAAATATACCAACAGTTCAGAAATAAGTAGGGTGGCAGACCTTACTATAATTTTATAAAAAAAAACCTATCATAGGTTTTTTCATGGTGAGTTTTCAAAGTAAAAGAAAATTACCATTTGTGGTTTTTATTTGATAAATAAAATATAATATGCAGAAAAAAATTAAAGTAAGAGCCAAAAAAGGCAAAGTAAAAAGCAATTTTTATAAATTTAAATGTCTTTTAGCTTAAGAATGTAATAAAAACGGTTCATTTTTAGATCCGATGAATTATGCAAAGGTCTTCTAACCCTTACTTTTATCTTGGCAAACAATTCTTTGACGAAAAATAAATTGGAAAGAATTGCTTTTGCGTTCTGACTTCACAGGTAGTCAAGTAAACTGAATTATTTTCAATATTACTAAAACGTCTAATAAGATATTTACAAAATCAGGAACCCATAATTTTACCTATTAGATTAAAATTGCCCTAAAATATTTGAGGGTAGCGGTCAGCGAAGGTTTTTGTCACATCAGTGTAAATTTTCATACATGTCATAATAAATCTTCACGGTTTTATCATTTGTAAACCGGGTGATGCATCGACAGAATGGCCATATGAAATCCCATGTAAATTTCGGTACCCTATTAATAGGGCTCTGAGGCCAGTAGGAACTAGGTAATTTGGGTTTGGGGATAGGTACAACAATGGCTTTCTTCTATTGTTGAAGAAAGTGTTGCAGGATTATTATGTGACAAATTATATAAAGGAAAGGTATACATTTTTTTTTAGTAGAATGTTGGGGATTTCATCAAAGCCTGGTACCTTGTTATTTGGCTTTTATAATTTGAAAAATGTTCTTGGGGGTTATAGGCAGTTTTAAAAGGACTGGGGATGGGGGTATTAGGTATTTCTGCATAATTAGCTTGTAAGCTAATTTTGTAATATTGTTTAGTTGTTGTGTTTAGTTTACCGCAGCACACATCAGACAAAAAATCTGCTAGAGTTTCGGCTATTTCTCGAGGTCTGTGCCACGGTAGGATTTAAGGAAGGTATTATGTTATATTTCTTATGTATTCGCTTGGTCAGGCGCCACAGGAAATTTCCCTAGAGTGGACAGTCCCCTGAGGATGCCCGACCATCTTATTTTTGTATTTATTTAACCTTATTCTAATTGTATTTTTGTAATTCGATTAAACGTTGATAGTCAATTCTTCCTTAAAAATTTCTGCCACTTTGCTCAAATTTTATTTTTAAATTTAATTTAATTTAATAATTGATCTGGCAGACGGTCTACCTTAAGTTTCAAACTAATTTTTTGGCTGTTTGATTTTTCGCTTCTTGTCTTTGTTCTATAAATTTAATCACGTCAGTTTCGAGTTCTTCAGGGGTGTTAATTGGGTTATTAATTATATAATTTTGCAATATACGTTTAAATTTTTGCCAGTTAGTGTGTTTACTACTCCAAGTTGTAGGGTCGTTTTCCAGGTGAATACTTGCTTGCTATTTAAAATAGACCGGCAAGTGATTGGAGGATAATTTACTTAATGTGACAATGTTTGTCACATTAAGTAACACATGTGTGAACTAAGTAATTTTTTTTTATCATAAGATCTATTGTGGTAGGGGTAGTTTGGTTTAGGTGATAGTGAGTGTGGGTAAAAGATAAAAGAATTTGTATATGATTTGTTGTTGCATAATCGCAAAAGTTACGAGTTGTTTCTGTGGTTATGCTCCAGCAAATTCCGTGCATTAAGATCGCACATCATAAAAACTTTTGTAACTTATTTTAAATATGTTATTTAAATTGGTATTATGTTAGTTTCTTTTGGGTTTAGCGTAGCAGCAGCTGATAGCCACTTTATTCCTTAGTTTTATAGAAATATTTTCTATTAAGGAATTTACACTTCCCTGCAAGCAGTGGTGCAGGGGCTAACGTATCAGCCTCTCTCATCGCAGCGATCCGGGTTTGAATCTCGGAGTCGGACATCGGATTTTCACCTCACAGTTGACAATGGCAAACCACTGTGTAGTATTCTGCCATTTTTAGGTAGTAGTTATTTAAAAAAAATAATGTTCGTGGTGGCGTTACCGCGTTGTCCAAAAGGTACTGTGAAATGCAAAACACTGCATGTATTAGTGCTTTGATAACGTTGACGGAACACGACAGTCATGGGTTAAACATCCAGTAACCCGGGACTCACGGTACACTGGTATTTAGGCATAAGCCTTCATGAGATGTCATAAAGATAAAAAAAAACATGGGAAATGGTGTGCCTGACAATTATTGCCACGCATCCCTCTCGTGCATTTCTGCATTTTCTATAAACTCTATTCTAACCAAAAATACCCAGAACTAACGACCCAGCGCTAGAACGCAGAGGCCATTACCCGATCTACAAAAATACTAACAACGACGCATACATACGATTCGATAGCTAGTGCCTGGGCCAGCAATAAAATAAACTTTATAATAATTACCCTTTTAAAACATTTTTAGATGGATTGCTTTTGACAAAACTACCACTAAATATTTATACCACCATATAAAAGCGGCACTTTTAAACCTGCCTGTCAATTTTGACATGTTTGGGGTATCGGACTGGGCAAACGCGTCACTTTTTTGTCGGACAAGTTTACCACAATATTTAATATGTATTTTTAAAGATTGTGGCAAAAATGGTAAGGGTAAAGGTACGGTTTCGAGCACCGAGGCAGGCTACTAGCCGCCGACGCACAAGCGCCACAACGTTAAACTTATTTCTCTTTCCCTTTGGGGAATAACCGGTGGCGTTGCTGGTAATATGAACGGCTCTGGCGCTTGCGTCGGTGGTATGCTGCCTGCCGCGGTTGCTCCAAATCATACCACACATACATTACAGTCACGAAACTGTTAGTCTCAAAATTGACCCATTTTGAGTATCGGACAGGGCTGGATTTCGTGATGTAACCCTACCATTTTTGGCACAATCTTTAAAAATTTCATGTAAAACATTGTGGTGAATTTGTCCGACAAAAAAGTGACGTATTCGCCCAGCTCGACACCTGCAACATTTGACATTGACAGGCTGGGTTAAAGCGACGCTTTGCATATTGGGGGTATAAATACTTGTGGGAGATTCCTTATAGAGAACGCCTCTAAATGGCTTTAAAAGGGGTATTATTATAAAGTCCATAATTGGATGGAACGTACGTAAGCATCGATGCTTATAAAATGTAAAATCAGTTGACCTTTAGATATCCGGAGACGAGAATCATGTCCGATAGAACGATTAAAAAAAATGTATGCGCAAAACGTCAAGCTCTTAAATTTAAAACTTACAGCATGTACTGGGTGTCATTTAAACCTTTGGAATTTAATTTTTTATTGTAAAAATAAAACAAAGTATTTTTTTTGTTCTTTTTTTTAATCAGTTAGTGATATAATACACAGAGTGTTTTATTAAAACAAATCATACTTTTATCGTACCTTGACATTTTACGAAATAATAAAAATCTGATATCTTACTTTAAACTACAGAATAAACCTAACAAACTATATATTTTCTATTTATTTTGTAGGATACAAATAAAAAAGTTAAAAAGGGTAATTTACACAACTTGACACCTGGTACTTATTATGTATTTAGCACTAGGCAAGGTAATCATTAATACACTGCATCTAAAACTTTTTCGGATCCATGCAGAAGCTCTTGTTATTCTGAATGTTTTTGAATTAAAATGAAATATCCAGTTAATACTCATAATTTTCCACTTTGCCTTGGTAATTGTCCTATATCTTGCGCACTAAAGTTTTTGTTTTTTTTTATTATTATAATGAGTTTAGTAAAAGACTACATTCTGAAAACATGTAACCCACACAAAAATTATACAATTATTCAAAATAGCAAACGTTTATTATTTTTTTATGATTTGTAGGACTATAGGCGCCAGACATTTATTATCCGAATAAGTAGACATGCCTTTCGAACTTATTTTTATCTCCAAATGTATAGGAAGTTTAAGAAAAAATCTCTTTAAAATTTTTATTTGATTTTGATATATAATCATAAAGCAGCTTAACTTAAGAATGTGCCATATTTTATTTGCACTTGCAAAGATAAAACCTTACGATTTTTGCGAACCTACACGGAAAAATAAATCTGGTAAATATTCATGCAATTGTAGCCCATACAGTTACAACGTGTAGCACTATAGGCTATATAGTAAGTTGCAGTAAAAATCACAAACAGGAGACATGCGACAGCGACCGCGGTCGGATGTCGGATTGTATATTGTATGATATCCATTCCAGATTACATACAAATTAAAAAATCGTCAAATTTTACGTTTCACATTTTACAATACCCAGCATTATAAGAAAGGGACGGTGCCAATTTTCTTTGAATTTGAACAACTAATAGCTGTTTTCTGCTACAATGTGAACTTCCGCTAAATCGGTAGTTGCAGTTGCTACAAAAGTATTAATAATGAGCTCTGTCAAATATTGCTACAATAGTAGTTGTAAACCATTGAAAAGGTTATTGAGATTTACCACATTTTCAATACTAATTATAATGTAGTCAAGATTCTTATTTGGTTACAGTTGTTACCTTCTCTCATCATTCACTTACAAAACTTAAGGCATTGTTGATTTTTATAACAGAAAATTAATGACAAAAATTATACTAAGAACGTCAATAATAAACACAATTTTTGCGCTACACTCTGAGTTACGTTTTTGTTATTTTTGTATTTTTAGTAGGTTCTGTATTTCTGTTGACTGACAACAAATTTAAAATTTAAAAAGATATTTGACATGTGGATCTATTCACTTGTTTTCATTACTTCCGGTAAATGACTGCTACTTTAAAATTTAAATTTTAAACGGCGCCACCGGTAGGTATGTTTAATCTTATTTCGATAAAATATGACACTCCGAGTCCAGTGGATACCTTTACATGTTATTTTTGGACATTTTGCTGGAAAAATAAATCTAATTTAGGGTGCCATGATCAAGCTAAAAGGGTTTATTTTAGAGCAAGTAGTCATAAAAAAATAAATTTATTGTCTTTTGTTTTTTATAACACTCTTCAAAAATATTTTAAAGGCCTTTAATAAAGTACCACATTATGTATATATAACTTTATTAGTTTTGGAAATATAGCTATCCAAATCAGGTATTTGGGTTTAAAGTACAGCCATTTTGTAGGTAAAAGTTCTACAAGAGTTTATAAAACCTATGTTCTAAAACCTCTTAATTTGCAAGTTACAGGATTTTAAAGTTTTAAGAAAAAAAATGGTTTTCTTATAACTTTAAAACTACTCAAGATATTTTTATAAAGTTAGGGACGCACCTATTAATCACGAATAGAAGTAGGTAATAAATGTTTAATTAGTTTACCAGTGGTGTTTGAAACGAGGATGTACACAGGGGATTTAACAAAAAGTTACTTACTTACATTACTCTTTAAAAACCTCTTTTTAAATCCCATTTTTTTCAACAAATTTTACCTTTTAGTTTTCTTGTTATAATGCATAGTTTCCGCGTAAAAAATTTAAATTGTTTTTGATGCCTTTTTTGTATAACAAAATTATATTAAACTAGTAGTATCTGTTGCCCTAAAACAGATCATCAGAGAAAAAAATAAGGTCATCAAATTTATTGTAAAGTAAATAAGGATTCAAAAATAAGTATTGTTTTTGGAAAGAGGCAATGGCGTGACATTTTTCCTAAACATTTAATATTTATCCCGTATGGACGCCACTGGTAGAAATATTTAAAAAAATTCTTCAATAAAATAATTACATTGGTGCTTAGTAGGTGCATGCTAAATTTCATAAAAATATTTCAAACACCTTTAAAGTTAAAATATAAAAACGATTTTTTTCCTTAAACTTTAACATCCTGTATCTCAAAAGTTAAGAGATTAAGGACATATGTTTATATAAACTTTTTTCCTAAAATTGGATTAAAAATCATATCCTGTTTTTTTGGTCATCAATTGAATTGCACCCTGAATAATTTTTAAATATTATAACTTAGGTGTAAAAAATGTTAAGAAAATTTTATTGATAAAACCTGGGCTATTTTTCTTTAAACTTAAGTCACATACGTTATTTGTGATAAAAAAATACAAATTTTGCAATGTGTAATCAAAAAAATTAAAAATAAATGGTCGATATAAGGTATATTTTAAAAATATTTTTTCGGTTAAAGCAAAAACATATTTAGTATTTTTAACAATTACGCATTTAAGGTAAACAAATAATATTAATTTTAAATTAGACAATTATTCTTGCATATATTTGTTAAAAATAAAATAAAGGCAATAAATGCTCTTTAGGCTTAAGTTGCTTTATACAATCGAACCAAAAAATATATTCAATATTTATTTAAATCAAAATAAATTACCAATTTATTTTTAACTCATGCTTTTGAATTGAAATTAATAATCAAAATAAATAAAATTTTGTTTTTGTCATTTTGTCATTTTATTTAAAATAGATTTAGTAACAAACAATTATGAATATAATAAAATAAATAATGTAAATTTATTCACTATTATTTAAATAAAAACGAGATTTTATCCCCATGCATTTAAATACTTTTGTTTTGTTTATTTAGCGTTATAACTTTTTCCTTTGTTTCAAGCCTACAAAAAACTTTAAGGGATGGTCAATTTTTTTTCTTTAAAATTTTATTTTTATGAACTTTTTTTTGTTATATTTATTTAGTCTTAACCAATAGGCAAATACTTGCTTAATTTTATTTATTTTTTCATCTTTTTGACATCCCACGTAGGCCTATGCCTAAATACCAAAGTACCGTAAGTGTCAAGTTATTAGATGTTTAACCCATCGTTTTTCCTGATCCGTCAACGTTATCCAAGCACTGAAACATGCAATTTTGCATTTCACAACACCTTTTAGAAAACGCAGTAGTGCCACCACGGGCTTTATTTTTTAAAATCTACTACCTAAATATGTCTCCCATGCTGGGAATTGAACCGGCGACTTCTGGCTTCGAAGATTAAAGCTCTGTTCACTGCGCCAAGTGGAGGCCATTTGCAATAAGCTAAGCACTTTAAACAGTTTTAACGATAGAACCAGAAAAATGCACATTGGGTACGTCTCGTGGACATATAATTCAAACCCACAACAACAGGATTAAAATGCAATGTAATTACCAATAGAGCTAATTATTTTCTCAATTTTTAGGCCATATTACCATATTTATCCCAAAAAATACCAAACAGTTATCCAAGTAACTTTTTAAACTTTTAACTGTCTGATAGAATATGATTTATTTTTGTAACTATTTTCTTTATAGTAAAAGCTAAAGCAGTTACGGTTTAAAAACACAACAGAAAAATATTAGTTACTTACCCCAGTTATCCAAGTGACTGTTTCTTTCATGCATATTTGTTGAGCCTTGAAGTGTCAAATTGAGCATATCCTATTTTTCTGTGTGTTTTTTTTTATGCTTTATTGCTATTGAAATCAAATATGAATGGAAATATTAAAATTTATATTAAGTATTAATTCATTATACATTTTTGCTGGTTGTCTGACGGATACACAAAGCTGACCATTCTCTTTTACGAAACTTTACATTTGAGGCCGCACTTATAATAATAAAAAAAATGGTCGCAATTATTTTTTTAAAATACTGACTAACCGACAGTGTACCAACCACACTACCTATTTTGATATTGAAAATAGTCACAGTTCTCCAACAGACATACGATGCGCTGGACTTTTCTAGGGCTAAATATCTATGAAAAAAAAATGAAAAACCAAAAAATCTTATAGGGTAGTTTTTTTATATTGCACTTAATTAATAAAAGCGTTTTAAGTAATATGAAAGAATATGATAGTTACCACAATACAATTACGTACACGTGAAAAGAAATCGGCGCCGAAAACCGAAGCTGTCTATATAAGCACGTGATGATAAATCGTTCGTAATTCTGCCATTTGAACTGGACTTGCGATAGCTATAATATTCTTTGGTAATATAAAGGTATTGATACCATTGTTGCATGGGGACAAAGAGTAACTACTTTATGAAACAGGTTACTTTGAATCACTTAAAAAATACTAAAAAATTAATAATTTCATTTATTGTTTGATGATGATGAGATATAAAATGGTGACTTAAAACCACTTAAACTCATATATATTTTCTTTTTTTTGACCCGAAAATGTAATAATTTTGCGGTTGGCAAATAAGGGTTGATTTATCCTTAACTTAGTTTTATTTAAAACTTGCCTACTGTCACCCAGTTTAAGCAAAAACACCCTATATGATATATCGGTAAAGAAAAATTAAGGAGAATTCAAATATAGAAAAAGAAGCAGGTATTTGTATTCAAAATAAGAAAATTTATGGTTCTTTTACATAAACCGGAGGTGATTTTAAGATAATGAAGTGTCAGCTTATGCTTTTATTAATTATAAAATATTAATAAGTTTCTCTTAAAGTGTCACCCGGTATAGCAAGTAAAGCATTATTGATTCCAAAAAAGACATAAAAACCGGTATTTTTAATAATATGAAGTTATTAATACCATTGATGCAATCGAGACAAAAGTAACTTAATTAAGCACGTCACTTTGAGTTACTTGAAGAACTATTAAAAACGCAATAAATTGCATAAACACTTACAATATTAGGGTTTTTTTATCAAAATCAAATTAGTAAAATAGTGACTAATAAAACATTTGTATTTATATATTTTAATTATATCATAGTTCCAGACGCATCACATTTTTTTAAATTTATTAAGAGGAGGAACTAAAAAAGGTCTTTGTCTACCCTATTTTATTAATGAAATTCTTGTGATCGAAGAAAACCTGCTATAGTTTCTTCTATAAAAATCTACAGTAAAAAAAAAAATGTTCTCTTGTGTTCCTTAGAGGAACACGGAAATAAATTTTATTTAAAGGCTTTTGCAATCAGTGCTTTTACTAATTAATTTAAACAGAAAAAAATATATCCGCTTCATATGCGTTTCGCCAGGAAATTCAATCTCAGTCTAAAAAAACAAAGAAAAACTCTAAGTGCTTTGGTAATGGGCACTGATAATAAGCAAACAATAAATACCAGCAAAGGAAAAAAAAACGTTATGTATTTTCATCTGGATATTTTATTTGTGTTCGTTAAGTGCCGATCGCTTCGTCTCATTCGAAATGACGTCAACAAAATACTCCTCGCATCTGAGAGGGCGGGGTATTAGTAAGAACGCGCCTAAAGATAGAAAAAAAAGCAGGTGCTTGTATTTAAAATAACAGAAATGTTACTTCTAGTAAAACTGAAGTAAATTTAGTGTTGCGATAATAAAAAAGTTATGGTTTATGCTTTTATTAAAATTAAAGCTTTTATAAGTTTCTCTTAAAAACTAAGAAAAAAACATTAGGGTGTCACCCGGTATAGCAAATAAAACATTATCGATTCCGGTCCTGAATAATCGAAAGATAAATGGGCTTTCTTTTCTTGGTTCGTCGTTTTACCGCAGGCCCATTTGAACTGGCTTGTTGCCCGTTAGGCGACACGGAACGCACTCTTTACGACATTTTTCTTCCGGAACAAGTAGAACAGAGGACATAAAAACCATAATTCCATTTTATAGGTGTCCTTGACTTCCTTTCTCGTGCATATTACTTATCCTGACAGAAAAAGTAAAATATTAGGAATTACTTCTCGAGTTTAAACGTTGCGATTAAATTTGCAAGTCGATGGCTTAGTGCTTATACCACGTATCATTAAAATTAGCTAAATTTACTAATGTACGCCACAGTTAGACCATTAAAATTCATTATTTTGAGGTCGATTTAATGCTCCCAATTTCCACAATATAACCTGTATCAACATTTTTTTTGGCAATATAGTTACAAGTAAGCCATAAAAGATTAAAATTGATTTTACGTGGTATAAGCAATCAAATTTTTTATAAATACTAATAGCAGAGTCCATTGTCTTTTCTCCTGCCCCTTATTCACACTGACCCGTTGGGTGGTACTCTCTCTGTTTGTTCTCGCCGAGTTTTCAAGGTATAAACTAAAAAACAAGGTACATTTTAAAACGAAATAGGCTTATCTGCGACCGAGTCATTAAAAAACAATAAAATCGACCTATAAGCAACCTATTGATTTAAATAAGAGTGAACCCTAATAGGGCATAAGCATTGTTGCCAAATTTGACAATAAACTCCTCCCCACCAGTTTTTTTAGAAAAATATTTTTAAAGTAAAACAATTGTAGATACATTTATAATATTATTTATTTGTGCACATATAGAATACCACAAATTTACGTAAATATAAAATACAAGAATATACGTATTGCAATATAGGTATGTGTGTATTCGTCTTAGGTTTAATTAAGTAACTACCCTTAGTATCCTTTTCTGAGAGAAGTATCGTTAATAGTCCATCTACATTTTGGCAACAGTGCGTCTTAAATTTATTGTGATAGACCCATCCAGGTAGAAAAATGGGGTTTGAAAAAATTCGGTGCTAATGCGCCGGTTTTTAATATCGATCGCAGATAAGCCGGTCGCTGTTGGGCCGACACCGTTTGAGAGGAAACGTTGTGTAAATAAATGAAATAAAGAGACCAAACCACCTATTCTTTTAATATAACCAATAATAAATTCATTGTCTACCACCTTTCGATATAGTTTATGCAGGGTGTTTCAAAAAGAAGTGCAGGAAAATTTTAAGAGGTTATTCCTTTTTCAAATATGGGGTAGTTTCCTTTATGAAGTAGGGGTCAAAAGCACCCAACCATTGGAAGTATTGCGGAAAAATTAACAAAAAATGTCTCTGGCCACTTTTGCTTAAAAAATATATTTATATTTTTATTATTGCAGTGAATAAAAAAACATATAATATGCTATTATATGTTTTTATGTATTATATGCTATTTTTGTACCGCAATATCTCCTAATGATTGACTTTCGAGCGCTTCATGTTTCTCAAGCGCCTAGTACTTTATCACGCCATAGGCTGTAGCCTAGTCAGCCTAGTGCTTAATGCTGGCACTGGCCACAGTGGCATATGCTATCAAAATTCTTTATAAATATTGAGAAGCAGAGTTTTGAACTCGTCACCATGGCGCAGCTGCCATATGCATCTACACAGCTTCTTGGGTAGGTACTATCTCTGTTCATTCTTAAGTTTTCAGGGTTTAAAAACTGGCAAAAACAAGGTACAAGAGATAGTACAGTTTGAAACGTTGTGTAAATAAATGATCACAAAGAGACCGAACCTCTTCTTCTATTGATGCTAACCATGCTTTGTTTTTTTTTTTTTTTTTTTTTTTTTGTCTCTACAATTTTTAGGTATACTTTAGCCACTGGGGTGTTTCAGAACAAATGCAGAAGTTTGGATTCGTTTACCTTGTTCAAAGCCAAGGAGTGTTTTGCTTTATGAAGTTGGGGTCAAAGAGGAGTCAACCATTAGGGAGATATCGCGAAAAAATAGTCTCTATTTTTTGCTTTAAAAATAAAATAAGGTATTGGATTTAAACTACCAAGTAATGTCTAATAAAGACATATTACAAATGCCTTAATGGAAAAGAGCAGATAAATAAAAAAATTATAAAATAAATGTTATCGTTCTGGCACGTTCTAATTTATATTTTACTTTTTATTTGAAATTGGTAGGTCTAACAAAAAAATACAAGAGGTAAAAAGTTGCTTAATAAACCAGTTAATTCAAATTTTATTTTTTTATGTCGTTGGATAAGTTTCTCTGTAAATTTGGTTAGCAAGAACGATAACGGTATTCTATTTCCACCATTTTCAATAATTCTAAAAAAGTGAATAGATATTTATAAAGTTTACTTTTATATGGGCCAACTTTTTGTAAAATTTTATTATTCTAGTGCTTTTCGTTTTTTAGATGAAAAATTAAAACTTTATTTTTTTTTACCATTTTGTACCGCAATATCTCCCTAATGATTGACTTTTGACCCTATGCTCTAAAGCAAACTAGTCTTTATTTTAAACAAGATATAACCTTCTTACATTTTTGCATTTGTTTGGAAACACATAATTATAAAAAACACCAAATATATTTCAAAGGGTTTGTTTTTAATTACAATATTAATAAGATCTAAGTTCTTATAAAGTAGGTATCTAGTTTTTATATGTTTACCATAAATCCTTTTCTTTATAAGTAGTCTGATTTTTAAATACGCCATTTTAAAAGAATGTTGCTCAGTGAATTGATCAACTTTTAAGTGATACCACAAAGACAATTGTAGTTTTACTATAGGCACACAGAACAATGCTAAATTTTTGGTAATTAGCTTGGACGCTCGCTTATTGGAATTTATGAAGTAGACATCCATCAAGGGAATATAAATACATACGTTAGCAGTAAGTATAACGTGCTGTTTCATAACTTCCGCCAAGCGAGCGTCCAAACTAATAACCAAATATTTATCATTGTTCCGGGTGTCTAAAGTAAAAGTAAAACTACAATTGTCTTTGGTAATACCAAAAGAATTTTGGGCCATCATCGTCTCTTATTTTAACTACTCACACTAACTATTCAATGTAAATAGTCAAAATAAAGACCATACAAGTCCGGTGGCGTAGTGAACAGAGATTTGGTCTTGAAAGCCAGAAGGAGAGATATTTTTAGATAGTACTTATTTAAAAAATAACGTCCGTGGTGGCACTACCGCGTTGTCTAAAAAGGTGCTGTGAAATACAAAACTGCACGTTTCAGTGCTTGGACAACGTTGCGGAACAGGGGAAAAGATGGGTTAACCTTTTCGGGACCGTGCGGGGTATCTTAGGTATAGTAAGAATATTTTAAAAGCGCAAATTCGGTACCCTTTGAAAATAATACAAAAACATAAAAAGGCCGCCTGCAATCGGACTATTTTATACAAAGGCGCCGCTATCCTTTATAACGACGCGCCGATACACTATGGGATAGAAATCCATTATTTTAGCCAAAAAGCAACTTTGAAATTTTAATGGCTCATACTGTGTTTTTCAAAGTAAATACTTCAAACTACATTTACGCAAATTTATAAAAGGATATAACGATTTCTATTGGGGTAATAAGAAACTTGAAAATGTATTTTAAGTAAACAGAAATATAGAACATTTAATCTACTTAGTTTATTCTTAGTTTTGTTTACTAAAAAAGTAAAAGAGTTTAAATAATAAGAGCTATTGTTGTGTTTCCGATGCAGTCTCGCGAAGTCTCGCTACTTTTGTCAAATATTTTTTTACCTTTTTCTTTATCAGTTTTTGTACTTACAATTGCCTTCCTACTTTTTTCTACTTCTGAGTGTAGAGACAGATACAAGATTTTTTTATAATTTACAAGGTTTTCCATTTTAAAATTTAATATGTTTTGTCCTACACTGTATATCCTAAAAAGATAAAAGAATTCTGATGAAAGATATGGATTCTACAGAATCTACCCAACAAAACAGTGTTTTTATTTATTTTATACGTTAAAAAATAAAAAAGAAGATGTATCTCTATTACGCTTCTAAGAATAATTTAAAATTATTTTTCAGATTTGTATGGTCATATTTCCGAAACTAATTGAGATAGACACATCAAATGTAGTATTTTTTAAAGCATTTTAAAAAATTTTTTTGGTGGTGATATAATATTCAGGGTATTCCATTAAAAAGATCATACCTATTGTCGTACCCTGTATATCATATGAGATAATAATCATCGGATTACTGATTAGAATACTACAGAATTAACCAAACAAGCTG
The DNA here is from genome assembly GCA_014170235.1 of Listronotus bonariensis. Taxonomy (NCBI): domain Eukaryota; kingdom Metazoa; phylum Arthropoda; class Insecta; order Coleoptera; family Curculionidae; genus Listronotus; species Listronotus bonariensis. The sequence continues at coordinate 40,861 of JACEGR010002008.1, forward strand.
ACATTTTAATTTATTTTGTACAATAAAAAATAATAATGTTAAGGGGGTGTAAATTTATAATAACATATAATAAGTTTTAGGTTCCCAAAAAGCATTTGTAATAATTTATAATATTTTTCCAGTAAAAAGCACCTCATTTTAAGTTAGATTAGTAAGGTTCAGAATTTTGACCAAAAACTTAATTTCTATCCCATAGTGCCATGACCGATTTTTTTTCTTATCAAAGAGCACCGAATTTACATTTTTAAACTGTTTCTTCTATAAACTTCTTAAAACTTTTTAATAGATTTTTATTTTTCCCTCCCTTTAGGTAGTCTTAGAAAATGTATAACTAAATGTTTTTTTATAAAAGTTATTAGATACCACTTTAATTTAAAAAAAAAAAATATTGTAATTTCTTGTGGTACCCGAGTTACCTCGCATATCCTACGCGCACAGTCCTGTCGTCAGGCAGCCAAAAAAGTAAAAAATATTGTATTTTGTAATTACTGAAGATATTTACTTTATTTTGGGGTACGTTTGAGTGCATTTCGGAGAAAATGACGGGCAGGTAATATTATACTGAGTGCCTATACTATATTCACCAAAGTTTCCCGATTGGAAAACTAATGTCCGAAGTATGCGAAGACTTTTTTACAAGACTTAGAACAAGAACTTGTGCTTCTTAACGTTCTAAATAAATAGAAATAAATTTTTACAAAACTGTAACAAATGCGATAGATCTATTTTTTCTAACAGCAATGCCACAATTCCCTAAACCCCTGCTAGAGAGACTCAACATTATAAAAATCGAAAATGCCAAGTGCCAAATTACGAGTTAAAAAGACTTAAATCTCATGTAGTATATATAAAATCCCATTTGCAACATATATCAAAAAGAAAGACAGAAAATGTGTATGCCCTGACTGTAAAAATAATAAATAACTGCAAATTATAATTTAATGGTGAAATATTTAAAAATATACATTTTTGAATAATAAAAAATATTTTTGGTTTTAGTGCTTCATTGCGTAACTTTCCAAACAAAAATGTTTAATTTACATTATTTTTTTAAGTATTTTACCAAGGATACCCCACACGGCCTGAAACATAATTTTTGTAACGCGATTCTGGAAAGGTTAACCAACTGATAGCTCGACACTTACGGTACTCCTGTATTTATTCATAAGTCTTCGTTGGATGTCACAAAGATTTATAAAAAAATATATAATGTGTCACTTATAGAATCGTTGTCTACTATAATCAAATAATTAATTTTTATTTATTATCGTTTTATTAGTCAGTATTTTATAAATTTTATTAAAAACATACATATGAATATATATATATATATATAAAGGAAATTTTAACCCAAGAGGTTAGTTAGTAGGTTGCAGTCAGTGCAACTACTGCAACCTACTAACTCTAACCTCTTGGGTTAAAATTTCCTTTTTCTAACTAGTTTCAGTCACGAAACTACCCCTCCTTTTTTTATATATATATATATATATATATATATATATATATATATATATATATATATATATATATATATATATATATATATATATATATATATATTACACTTAAGTTTAATCACCCTGTATATTAATTTTAGTACAATAAAAAGCTGCCTAGTGCTAGTTCACTACATGTATGAATCTAATTTTTTTAGAATGTTTTCAAACATAATTTCTGTGCCAACAAAGAAAGATAAATGGCGTCGCGACGGAAACAATGCTGGTTAGTGGCTAGTAAGACTATAAAGGGAGTCTTAACTGTTCAGCACATTATTTAATCTGCCAAAACTTCTTAAGACATTTTTGTATTTTAGGATAATTTGGTAGACAACCTAATTTTAAGTCTAAGAAAGTAGTTGGTAAAGTTGTTATTTACAATTCAAGTAACACTAACACACGATCGTAATTAATTAAAACTCGTTTTAAGTAGTTTGGTTGTTTAATAGCTGCTTGTATTTTTTTTTTTTTATTTAGGCACCCCAAAACCATAATAAGCGTAGTACTAAATTAAATGTGGTTAATTTTAACTGGCAAAAATTACATTAGGTTAAAAAATAATACCTTAATTTTTTGTGGTTGCTATATATTTATTTTTAAAGGTTTGTTTTTTTAAGAGCAAGGTAAATAATTTTATACTTAATAAACTCCTATTTAATTTCTTTATCCTGCGACGTATTACAATTTACATTTAGGCAACTGTACTCCAATTTAACCATTCCTGTATCTTTTACCGTTCCCAAAATAGTAATGGGGACATTCAAATTTGTAACAGCCTGTATAGGTACGCACTTGTTAATACTTTAGTATTTAATAAACAATATTTACTCTTACAAAAACGAATTCGCACATACATGGAGTTTATTTTAAAACATACCACTTAAATTATCTGCGAAAGGGGACAGATTTGAGAAATTGGACTGGACAACCTCCTAACCCCCAAGGCTACCACTCCAAAATTCTAAAATTAAAGGGGGCAAGTTATACATTATTTTAATGGTTTCAAAAAGTACTTTATACCCCAAGAATATAAAGCCAATATTTTCACCTACTACAAAATGACTGCAATTTTTTGTAAAAACGTTCCCTCTTAATAATTATCGGGACGGGTTTCGGCGATTTTCATAAATCTGTCTCTTTTCGCAAATAGCTTAAGTGGTAAGTTTTTAAATAAACACCCTGTATAACCAATATACTTATCTTTTATTTTGCCCAAGTTATAACGATTAACAATTTATTCAGATTAGTAATTCATAAATTTTTATTTTAGCGACGCTTTATTTTACTTTTGGCCCACAGAAGTAAAATTAACTTTTCTTTTAAGAGACAAATGTAAAACTTAGAAAAGTAACACCTTAAAACTTTTAAAATATCGAAAATATCAACAGTTATACAGGGTGTCCAATAACTCAAGTGACAAACTTTATGGGGCGATTCTACAATGAAAACTAGGAAAAACTTTATATAAACATATATGTCCTAAAAATCTTAGTTTTTGTGAAAAATGATAAAAATTTACAGTTTTTTATTTATAACTTTAATACAAAATATTTTTTGTTTTTAATATAAATGCATCAAAAGACATTTTTTTATACCAGGGTCGTCCATAAGGGGTTTGGGGTGAATATTTTTAAATAAAAAAAAGATACGCAACTGACTTGACTTTTTTGTTTGATGTACAGTTTTTGCGTAAATAAATAGAAATCAATCTTAGCATGGTCAAATCCCTATCTAATTAAAGAATAAATAACAAAGGTTTTTATGCCAAAGAATGGTTTCTATTTTTTTTCAAAAACCATTTATCATAAAACAAAAAAAGTTAAAAGATTACATTTTTTTCAAACCAAACAAGAATTTAAAAATTATTTGAAATTTAAAAAATGCAGTGGCGTACCATTCTTTTCTTAAAAAATATATACCCTATACACCTTATGAACCACACTGGTAAAAATTTATTTTCCCTGTATGCCGAAAAATGTCTTCTAATGCATAAGAGATTTTTTTAATTTCCTTAAAATATATTAATTAATGTAAAAGCTATGATAAAAAAAAATTAAATTTTTTAACACCTCGTAGTTCTAACACTAAGACGTTTAGAACATATGTTTATATTATTATTATTATTTTTAATTGTAAAATCACCCCTTAAGGTTTGCTGGTTAAGTTACTGGATACTTTGTATATTTTTTGTATGTAGGTATGTATGTATGTATATTATATGGTAATACAAAGTCAAGAAAAACATTAATTAAATTAAGGCGTTAAACCAATTGTTCACCATTGTTACCGGGGTAATTATTGGTAAAAACTTTGACGTATAATACATAAATTAAACGTTAAAATAACCGATTGGTTAGTACGGTTTTACAATTATTGGTTCTTCACTTAAAATAAATAATTGTTATTAAACAAAACCTTTAGAAAACCTCTTTCAAACAATCAAGAAATCAATTTTTATTTTTTGGTGTATTTCTTTTTCACTGCGAGCTAACTTAAACCGGCTTGCTGGAATTTAAAAATATAAAATATATTCTTTATAACGTTGTTATTTGAAACCACTTAAAAGTCATGCCTTTACGGCGTATATTGCACTTTTTAACCGTAAAGGAAAATATATTACCTGCATTTTTTAGGTTTAATATTAAAGTACCACTCAACAAAAGTATGCCATAAACATAATATCAATTTACGTTTTGGTTCTTAAATAAAATATAAGTTTATAAAAACCTTTAAACTGTGTTTAAAGAAAAACAAATAGTAATATTTGTTAAACTTTACCTTACAATAGTAGGGGAGCCCACAATGCTAAATGGGGATTTACTCGAGCGTCATAGAGACCTATATTCGGTTAAAAACCGTGTATAATAAAAAGGAAAAAATGTTATATTATGAATACCTTTTCATTGGTAAGGAAAGCGGCTTTAGATTTCTAAATATGACAAAAAATACTGTTGGTATCTCGGCTGGTGGAAATCGGTTGGATTGTATCAAACTATTTTTTTCTTATCTTTAAATAATGTTTTTGAAATAAAAAAAGCCAGGCTCAAAAATGTCAAAATGACTTTCTGATCCGTAGAAACTCTACGGATAAAAGAACGATCAAAGTAGGAGGTCCAGTTGGACGGTATAGGGACGCATACGTACAGTATCACGAGTTTCTGTGTTGGGAACTGCAAGTGAAGAAATTATACTAGAAAATTCCTTTAAGCAGGAGCTGTGAAAGTAGTCTTGAAAGCCATTTTTTGTTGGTGATACGGTTCAAAACATTTTAAAAACATTACATTTTTTTGCTAAATGGTGACGTCATATACGTCACGTATTTAACCGTGTTTGAATACATAGCGGACAATGATTTAAAAACAATATAGTTTTCTTTGTCAAGCGGCCGCATGCATTGAACTCATTAAAAACTCTGTTTAAACGTAAAATCAACGTAATGCGAGTTTGGCCAAAGTACACGGATAGACCGTTTTTCATCTAACTTATTCAATTGACAGCATCATTTATTAAAAAGCTTCAGAATGGGGTGTTAGGTTTACAATTTAACAGTTATAATAATTAACTTAAAAGTAAAAAATAAAAATAAAACCAATCAAAAAATTCATAAAACTCACTAAAAATTGTTAGAAATAATAATTAAAAGAAGTCGGGTCATAACATATGTGCTAAACTACCCAATGTTAGTTAATAACTAAATAAACAAAAGCTTTTTATTGTCTTATACCTTTTTTACCTATTTTTCCTAATTTTAAATTTTTAGTAAATTTTATAATTTTGTTTTAAAACCGGCTTTTTTGTTTATATTTGTGTCAATTCTATATTTTATTAAACCGATAGTAAAATATAACTTTTTACCCAATAATAATAAAAGTAATATAATAAAACCTCAAAACTATTGTCCTGCAATAAAATATTGGAAACAGTTTCCTTTTTCCATATTACTGTAGATTACGAAATTTATGCCTTGCTCAGATGTCGGTCATGTTGCTCGTTTCCTTCATATTGAAATATTGCTGCCAAAAAAGCACGTTATGTGTTTTTGGCTGAATTTAGTGGTTTTTATGAAAGTACAAACATTTGTTTTATGTGCATTTTATATTGTTTTGAATTTTAAAGGATATTTAAGGATAACATAAATATTTGTTGGTTAGAACGACACACTTTTTAATAGGTGCAATAAAAAAATATTAAAATAAACCAATAGGATTTTTTTAGGTGAATTTTAATAATTTGATTGCAGAATCAGTAAAACATGGGAGTTATGCCGAGTGCCAACAAGGTTACTAGCGAGTCTGTCATTGTTTTTTTTTTTGTAGTGTCAGCGATTTTAAAATTTTGATAGGATGTATGGTTGGATTTTTGATGTTTTAATTTTTCTCCGAAATTCCGATTTAACCAAGAGCGCTTCCAATAATTTAAAATATTTTTCTTAAAATGAATTTTATAGGCAATTAAGATTGCCTGTAGAATCCATTTCCAAATCCTGATTGCTTAAGCAAATACATGTAACACATCCCAATTCATATTTAAGAAACTGTCGTATGGAAATTTCATGAAAGCTCCCATTTTAAGTTATTTGTTAAAAACAAATAATGGTAGAACTGCGATTTTTTAACATATTAAAAAAACATTTATTCTATTACCAGAAAAATACAGGGTGTCTTATAATGGATTTAAGGTTTTAAAGGAACAAAACGAACATTTAAATCATTGTGGAACAATTTTAATCTACTTGTGAGATACGTTAAACATGCGGATTTATTGTTTAAATAAAACATGGTTTAAATGCTGGCCGTCTTCCTCGTAGCAGGCTGTTAGTCTACAGCGCAAGCTACGAAAAGCTTGCCTCCACATCTCTACGGGTATGTCACGTGTAGCATTTGTAATGCGGTCTTTCAGTTGCTGGATGGTTTCTTGGTACTGAATCGGTGTAGACGACACTCTTCAGGTATCCCCATAGAAAAAATCTAAGGGAGTCAGATCTGGGGTGCATCATCTAACCATATGATATTGAAATGTTCACAAGAACGACGTCGCGGTATATGATTCGTTCGACTTAAAGAACGATTCAAGCATAAACGCTCGTTTCTTTACGTACTCGTACACCACCAGCGCCCTCCTAGTGAGCGCGGGGCCGGCACCAGAACAATTTCAAATCTTAAATCCATTATGAGATACCCTGTACAATAAACTGTGTAAACGAAAGTGCCTCAGAAATTGATTTCGGCAGGAAAGAACTTTAATAAAATTTAACCAGAAACTACTGCTTTTACCCTTTAATAACTAATACTTGCTTTCTTATCTTTTGTGTTATAAAAATCCCATTTTCACACCGCTTAGTTTTAAAAACAGTAATAGCAAAATGCAATACAAACAGCAAAAATAAAGATTTTTTTTTTACACTCTTATTTTCTTGAAAACTATTGGTTTTAGAGATAGGATATTATTAACAAAAAGATTTAAAATAAATACAAATAAAAAGTTCTTTAATGTAACTAATACAGTATTTTTTAAAAGCTATTTTAATGACAAATAAATTTACACGGTGCTTTAATAAAAAAAAATAGTACCGTTTGTCTTACCCCGTATATTATTATTAGTATTACCACTGGAAAGATATTTTAAACGGCTTTAAGAAAATACCATATTAAGTAATTCTAACTTTATTAGTTTCGGAAATATAGCCATCCAAAATAAGAAATAATTTATTGTTTTGTAATTTTAAAATGATAAAAAGCGGTGATTATTTATTTATTATTATTAAAATAGGAAAAAAACATTAAAACTTTTAAACTGCATTAGATGTGGTGAAAATCTTAACACAAATGCCTATTTAATATAGCAATAAGTTTACTGGCTTAAACTTAAACTTAAAACCAGTCTTAAAGCTTATAGAATAGGTATGCATAAAAAAAACATTTTTTTGAATGTGCTAGGGTAGGGCGGGGCTAGTTGAGCAATTTTTTACTCGATCGGTTATAGCTCCGGTATTAAGTCTCAATGGCTTATAATGCATACTGATGGATTAGCAATTTATCCCTTATTAATAGTGTCCATAGTAATTTCTTTCTAATAAGTCGAATTTAGGAGCTACATATATTTTAATGTAGATAGTCAAGTATGCCCAACGTACCCCATAGGTGAGGTAAGTTGAGCAAGGGAATGGGGCTAGTGGAGCACTTAAAAAGTAAAGTCAAATCATGGCTTAAATGTTAGATACGTTTGCAATAAAAATACATTTTGACAATTTGCTTTTTATATTTATATTCTTATAGTGACAAAACAAGAAATCTCATTAATAAAACAGGAACGTACCCAGCTTAGCTTAACTATTAAATTTAATAACTATTAATTCATCTTTGTTTTTTAAATTTTTTAAGCAGTTTTATTTTGCTTCTCTTGTAATGCCTTCTGTATCTGTTAAAATTGCAGCTTTTCTCTATCTTTTGTTTGATTTGGCTCCTTTTCTTGGACCAGCCTTTGGTTATGGTCGAACTATTTCTAGAGAAAATTTATTAGTTATATAGGTCAGCTCGTATTCTTTGTTGCTTGTACAAAGTTCCGGTTGCAGCCTCTTTTAAATCTTGAGGAAACTCTAGTAGTCTTACTGTTATAAGTCCGTATCCTAAAAAATAAAAAAATTAAAAACATTTTATACTTAAAACCGTGGGGTTAGGTGGGCAACTGTAGCTCAACTAACCCCAACCTGAAAGTTTAAAGGAAAAGTAAATTTATTAAAAAACCGGTTAAAATTTTATCCAAAATCTTTATACATATTAAAACTGCAATAAATTTAATTAAGATTAACACTTACTTGATTAAGAACGGAATACATTTAACCATTACAGATAAAAATTTTCGGCTTTCAATTATTTTACTTTTTATACACAAAATAAACACTGCGCACGGATACTTTACTCGATCGCCGCGTCACCACTAGTGGTCGCACAATGAGTTCCCCTCGCGCAACCCATTCTTTATGCTATTTGATGCTTTCGCGTGCGGTCGATAGTTTTTGAGATATTTTGATTGCCCAACTTACCCCTATGCTCAACTAGCCCCGCCCTACCCTACTCTTAAAAAAATCTCGATACTGTTTATTGTTAAAACAATTTTCCACCTAATAGTAAAGAAAATAGGTGTTTGTTTTTCTTTATAATTCATTGAATGAATTGATAGAAGAGTATAAACGTATAAACACTAACAATCAGGTAAAAATGTAAACTTGAAAATATGATGTATACCAAAATTGCGTTTTTATATTGTTACTTATTTAAGCTGCCTTTCTACGGAAAACCACCGTATGTTATATGGATTATTATGCACATATGGTGTTTTTTTTGGACGGCAGGTTGGTTTTCTTTAACTTTTCTTATCAGGTCATAAATAAGTTTTACAAAGAAAGCTACTTATTTTGGTACATACATTTTAGCATCTAATTTTAAGTTTAAAGCTCTAGACTCTAATTTAACTTTTTAATTTATAGATAAAAGTTTATATCAGACAGTATTTTTTTTAAAGAGAAGCACCAACGATGCAGTAATTATATTTTCTACCTAATTAAGAGATATGTACCTAGTTTATACCAGATCCTATTGGTCTTAAAAGGAACACCGAGAAAAGAAAATTTTTATTTTGAAATATGCGAAAATACACTAGTCATCTTAGTCAAATTAAAAGGTCAATGTAGAAATCTTACGGAATAAGCTAAATATCCGTACAAACCCTTATTTTGGTACACAAAATACTCTCCTAAAAATCCCATATGATATCGTGTAAAGAACTTGAAATATGACAGGTCAATGTCAAAAATAGGTTTTTTGCGAATATTTCGATTTCCTTTACTTTTAATTGCATCTATATTTATTATAAAAGTTGTAGAATACAAAATGCTTTACAAATTTGATTTCAAGATTTTTTTGTCAGACCAACAGGGCCTATAATAGAGGGCGCAGAGTGTGAAGCACTTTACTGTATGGTGATTTTGGAAAAGTATGTTTTGTACCAAAATAAAGGTATGTACAGATATTCATCCTATTCCGTGAGATTCCAAGGTGAAAGTCTAAGTTAATTGGGTTAAAAAATCATTTACATTTTCCTTTGCCAAGTCCCTTTCTTGCCCCTCCCACTCCAGCAAAATCTTAATTTGGAAAGCCAATTTCCTGTTTATATTTTTTGTGGATTTACTCAAATTTTGTCGGGTAAATCCAAAATTCGCAAAAATATAAGGGGTCTAGAATTAAAAGCGGACAAATTCAATTTTTCTTTATTTTGGATAATGGCTAAAATGTGTTTGTGTAATTCAGTTATGATCGTGTAATATGTTTTTTTATTATTTAAATGGACAAACAGAATTTATAGATAAATGATTTTATAACAAACTCTTTACAGCTTTTTTTAATGTAGTTTAAAGTTTGGAGCCGCTTTTGATACTCATTATTGTAGATTGCAACTTTTGATACTTAGTTTAAAAGATTGCCATAGTTGGTTCTAAATTTTATTATTGGGTACAAGAACTAATTGGTAAGTCCTAGCAAAAGTAATAATGAAGTGATACCATAACATTTAAACATATTAACATTTTTGTCGGTTTTGATTCCAAGAATTGCGTTGAGATGGCCGGGTTTCAAACTAACATCTAACTTTGCTTTTAAATTTTATTGAAACTTTGACTTATTTAATTTTAAACGAAAACTAAAAATCCCTTATAAAGAAAATATAGTGTTTATCTAGTGAATTAACAGATAATAAAAGCACAGACTACTCACTTTGGAAAGCAACCAAAAGCGCTTAAAAGACCGATCACACAATCACCTCCAATTCGACTAGAAAATGGAAGATGGGCGAGAAGTAACCAACAAAAAGCAGAAAAATTTGCCAATTATCTGGAACAAACATTTCAACCCAACGAACAAGAGGGTGATGAACCAGCATTGACAGAGAGAATCCAAGAACACTCGGTAATTGATCTGGTAACTGCCAAAGAAGTAATGAAAGAAATACACGAAAACATTAATCCTAAAAAGCCCCAGGATTTGATCTTATAACAGAAGAAATTTTAAAACAGCTTCCAAGAAAAGCAATAGTAAAACTAACACATCTAATTAACGCAGCTTTTAGACTAAAGTATGTTCCTAAACTCTGGAAGGTAGCTGAAGTTATTATGGTCCCAAAACCCGGAAAACCACTTCGATAAAGTTTGGCATAAAGGCTTGAACTATAAACTGAGACAATATCTTCCAAAACAATACTCCCAAATACTTGAGTCCTACATCTCAGAAAGATATTTTAGAGTCAAACAAGAAGATACCTACTCGGAACTCAAGACAGCAAGAGCAGGAGTACCACAGGGAAGTGTTTTGGGCCCGTTCTTGTACCTTTTGTACACATGTGATATTCCAACCCTTGAAAATGAAACCATAGCAACCTTTGCTGATGATACTGCCATCTTATCAGTAGGGAAAACCAGTGAAGAGGCCACAGAAAAACTACAGACAGCTGTTAATAAAATTCATGCCTGGACAAGAAAATGGAGAATTAGATTAAATGAGACCAAATCAATTCACGTAAATTTCACAAATAAAAACATTCAGCATGTTCCAGTTATTTTAAATAACAGACCAAATTCCATATTCAAATACTGCAAAGTATCTGGGAATAACATTAGATGCGAAGCTTCGCTGGAAAGCTCATGTTAAAAAAAGAGAGAAGAGTTGGAATTAAAATACAGAAAAATGTACTGGCTAATTGGACGAAATTCTACCCTTTCCGTGTACAATAAGGTTTTATTGTACAAGCAAATGTTAAAACCAGTATGGACTTATGGTATACAGCTATGGGGTTGTACCAAACAAACCAACAGAGACGTAATCCAACGGTTTCAAAATAAAGTACTCAGGAACATTGTAAATGCCCCTTGGTATGTAAGAAATAGTGACATCCATAGGGATCTTAAGATGGACACTGTAGACAAAGAAATAAAGAAGTTCGCAAAGAGACATGAAGATCGACTCCACCAACATGTGAATCCTGAAGCCATCCAGCTCCTGGATAACTCACAGCTAGTGCGTAGACTCCACAGAACTAAACCGTTTGAGTTACTTTAAAAAAAAATAGGTGCCAAAGTGAGACTATAATGTGCATAATAAAAAATAGTGCAAAAAAGTGACAAAACCTAAAAGGACACCATTGGGTAAACTTTAGACTAAGTAGTAGACATTAGAATTTTAGGTTAGGTAATAAATTGCTCATTGGTCTGTTAGACCAGATTGCAATAATAAAAAAGCACCTAGGTGTTTTTTAAAAAAATAAAGAAAATATAAACTAAAAAAATTAATTGTTCATAGATTAAAAAAAAAAAAAAATAAAGACGCGAAATCTGAAATTTATCGATAAAATTTTATATTCAATGAAACACACAAATCGGTAGTTTATTTCTAAAACTTTGATTTTTTTCTTGGGAAAGACAGGGGGTTAACCAAAATATAACATTTTTTTGCAAACTTCAAAATAAAAAATTTCTTTACCAAAAATTTTTTTAAGGGCTAAGATGCATCTAATATAAATTTGGTGTAGGTCCCATGACCCACTTTGTAAGATACAAAAACAATTAAACATTTTGATACGGTCATGAGTGACAATGTATGTAAAATTTGTTATAGTTTTTGTTCGGGATAAAGAAACCTTCTTGTTATCTCTCAACTCTTTATTTTAAAAGTTTACAAAATAAACTTAAGAATTTTTTAAAAACAAAATTTTGAGTGGACTGTATTAATTTTTTTACTGCATGGTGCACAGCAGCTTCTTCTCTTCTCTTCTTTTTTCTTGCGGATGCGGATGGATGGTAACGAAAGAAGTGGGAACGCGGTGTTGCCACGTAGAGTTCAAAATTTCAAAACTATTTTATATAAAAAAGTTTATGAGCCTGGAAACTATCAACGACTAAACATACCGCCACCCTTGAAAAGTCGCAGGGGCGATTTTCAACCAGTCACTTTATTGTTCGTCAATTGGTAGGGGGCACACCTTACTAAACGAGCGCTTCACGATACCATTAACTGTTTTAATCGTTACTACGCGCACTACGTTATCGAGTCCAGGATGCACTTCCAGAATTCTCCCAATTGGCCACTGGAACGGAGGGACGTGATCCTCTTTCACCAATACCATCATTCCAGGTTTTAGAGCATCAGTTGAATATTTCCATTTATATCTTGCCTGAAGACTACTTAAATATTCTTGATGCCATCTAGTCCAAAAAATGTTGCACTAGCTGTTGTAATCTTTCAAATTGAATAAGTCTGGCTGGCTGCACGTCTTGCAGATCACGTTGAGGTAAACTTGTTAACATCCGTCCGATTAGGAAATGGGAAGGTGTTAATGGTTCCAAATCATTGGGATTTTGGGATGAGGGAATTAGAGGCCGGGAGTTGAGTATAGCCTCTATTTGAACCAGTATGGTATATAATTGTTCAAAAGTTAAATGCGCGTCACCGACAATTCTTCTAAGATGATACTTACAAGATTTCACACATGCCTCCCAGAGGCCACCGAAATGTGGTGATCGCGGCGGTATAAAGTGCCACTGAATTTTACTATCTATTAAAAATAATTTTATTTTGGCGTTATTCCTAAAATCATTTGTAGCATTGTAAATCTCGTGAAGATCATTAGAGGCTACAACAAAGTTCGTGCCATTATCAGAATAAATATCGCTTGGCAACCCTCTTCGCGAGATGAAACGTTTTAATGCATTTTTTGAAACTAAATATATGCAAACTCCATAGGATGATATAGATGCATCACAAAAACCATGCAATGTAATTTCGACAGTATCTTTAAGGCTGACATGCCTTGGAATTATTATTTTATTTACATCCAACAGTTGTTTATAAAACTGAACAAATGCGGTGAATAAAGATGGAGGAACAGTTTCATCCCAGCCAATTTTTTTCTTTCCATAGTCTTTGTAGTATTATTTTAGCGCGTATACTTATCGGCCCTATTAAGCCTAAGGGGTCAAAAATTTGCGCAATTACTGATAAAATAAGTCTTTTGTTATTGGCTTATGCAGCGGATAACTGAGATTAACAGCATCAGTATTAGGATTCCAACTAAGCCCCAAAGTTTTAATATTTTTATCATCAGTAATGAAATATTCAGGAAGATTGGAGTTGTCATTAGGACACTGTAAAATTTGACGATCATTAGAAGCCCATTTACGAAGTATAAAACCGACATTGGATAATAACATTGATATGTTATTTTTCAGTCTTTGTGCATCTTCAATTGTTGATGCCCCCGTAATGAGATCATCGACATAGAAATCCTTTAAAATTATGCGACACTCTTCGGGAAACTCTGTCATGTTATCATAAGCAATTTGATGAAGAGCACGAACCGCTAAAAACGATGCCGAGGCCGTACCGTAAGTAACCGTGTTTAGTCTAAAATGACTAATTTTGTCTTTGGGGTCAGATCTCCAAAGAATACGTTGTAAATCACGATCCGATTCTTTAACATTTACCATACGGTACATTTTTTCTACATCTCCGGTGATAACATAATTATGACATCGAAATCTAAGAATAATAGAAAAAGTTCATCTTGAATGGTCGGGCCCACTTTTAATACGTCATTAAGGGATAACCCCGTTGAACTTTTAGCCGAGGCATCAAAGACAACGCGACATTTTGTCGTTAAACTGGAAGTTTTAAGTACACAGTGATGTGGTAAATAATATTTAGTCTCTTTAGCATTAATTTCATTTTCATTAATTTTAGACATGTGCCCTAAATTGATATATTCTTGCATAAAATCGCAGTCCTGATTTTTAAGATTTTTATCCTTGGATAACCGTTTTTCGATACTATGTAGGCGATTTATCGCGTAAGTTTTCGCGAGTTGGCAAACTTACAATAAATTTACCGTCATTACCACAAGTAGTGTTTTCTTTAAAATGCTTTTCGCAATCTAATTCTTCGGGCGAAAACTTAGAAGAAGGCAAACATTCCTCAATTTTCCAAAAATTTTCAAGTTGCTGTTGAATATCTAAATTATTAACGTTTAAATGACAAAATGTATTTTCAGATTTGAATAAATTTAAAGGACCTGAAAGTATCCATCCTAAATATGTTTTTTGAAGTATGGGCATGTCGTTTCCCAATTTTATTTGACCTACACATGTCAAAGACCAAAATATACCTGCTCCTAAAAGAACATCTATAGGTTTAGAAATATTAAAATTAGGATCGGCAAGTTTTAAATTATCAGGAACTTTAAAATCTGGATTAAAGGAAAAGCTAGGCAAGCTTTCTGTAATTTTATTTAAAATTAAAAATTTAAGTTCCGCTTGAAAATCATTATTAGTGGAAAATATTTTGGATACAGCAGAATGATTTATGTGAACAAGATTTTTATTAATACCACTTGCGGATATATTTACATTTGATTTCTTAATACCTAATTTTTAAGTAAATCATAAGTCATGTAATTAGACTGGCTTCCAGAGTCTAAAAGTGCTCTGCACATTACCGGTTTTCCGTTTATGTCATTAATATATATATTGGCAGTAGAAAGTAAAACGTACGAATGTGAATTTTGATTAGTTAAACTTGTCACAGATTCACTATTGTGCGCATTACCGGACTCCAAACTTATTTTGTTTATATTTTCAGGGTTAATCACAAAATGATTTGAATTATCATTGGATTCAACCGGGTTAACCGTTTCAACGGTTGTTAACGCAGTTTTAAGTTCATTTACCTTTTCCAAATGTAAAAGTGTATTATGATTTTTATTACATTTACGACAGTCCTCACCTTTACATTCTTTACTTGAGTGACCTGCTCGTAAACATTTAGTACACAATTTTAATTTTCTTATTTCATTTATACGGTTTTCAATTGTTAATTTTAAGAAACTTTGACAGTAGTAAATTAAATGAGAGCCTTTACAATAATTGCAGATTTTAGCCGTTTGCTGAGAAAAATGTGCATAAGAACGGTTGTTCGTCTTTTGAACGTTTTCAATTGTCGACTTTGGCTTAGAATCAATCATTTCCAATGCCTGACAACGTCCAGATAAGAATTTTATAAATTCATCATAAGTTGGCAACACTGGTGTATTGCTACGTGATAACTCCCATTCTCTGCGAGTTTTGCTGTCAAGTTTAGAAGACATAAGAAAAATAATTATTGAATCCCATGTATTCACAGGTTGATTAAGAGTTTCAAGCGCGCGTATATTTTTTTGCAAATCGCCTACTAATTTTCGCATATCTTCTTTAGACTCTTTGGTTAAAGACGGTATTTCAAAAATAGCTTTTAGGTGACTATTTATTATTAATCTAGAATTTTGATAGCGATCGCAAACAAGATTCCAAGCAATAAAATAATTACCATCGCTTACCTGCAAAGATTGAATACATTGGAGTGCTTCTTCCTTTAAAGATGAAAGCAAATAATAAAATTTTTGAGTAGGAGTTAAATTTTTATTAACATGAATTATGTTTTTAAATGAATCATAAAATTGTAACCATTTTTCAAACGTGCCATCAAAACTTGGCAAGTTTAGTGGCGGTAGTTTAATGTTAACTAAAGGATCAGATACAGCTGGTTGAGGCTGAGAAGTCTGACTACTATTAAAATAATTATTTAGAATTGACCGAGCCTTTGAAACTGCTAGATAAAACGCACTTTCAAAGGTATCCCTTTCATTTTCATGGCTTGGGTCATCTTTCAGAGACTCCAATTCTGATTGACAGATATCAAATTTAGTTAAAACTTCTTCGATTCTTTCGAGACGAAGGCTTAACTCAGCATAATCTTGATTATTTTTAAAATTTGTTAAATATTTAGCAAATCTGGTTACTTGACCTTTAAGAATGCCTCTTTTATTTATTAATGCTTTAATTTCAGCGTCAGCCATTTTTATTTTAGTTTAATATAAAAACTTTAAATATTATTTAAATTAAATTTTAATATTATTATTATTATTATAAGGATAAGGATAGGGGAATAATAACACAACTATCTTTTTATTAACCTTAAGTAAATACAATACATATCAAAATATATTTCAGTAATTTACTCTTACCTTTCTTACCAATACTTTTGTTCCTGTTTTATTAGTTATCAAATTGCAATTAAAAGCAAAACTTATAAATGGCACAACTTTGGTAAGCTGTAATTTGACATTTAATATATCCGTATTTAAGGATCTTCACAAAACTACAATGCTCTGTGACAAAAATAAAATCATTTGCAAAACTAAAAAACCAACAGCTGGAATTAGGTAACAAAGCGGCAACAGCGCGCAGTGGCCGCGAGCGAGCAGCAAACTCCCCTCGCGCTTCGTGCCTACGTGACCGTCAACGCGGCTAGGTTGATGACGCAATAATTTTCCTACGCCGCTTCGACCAATAGTATCGACCGAAGATGATAAAGGCAAATAAACTTTTTTGTGTGTAGCTTTTGTCACTTAAAAAATAACAAAAATACGGCAATGTATATGTATGTAACTAAAATATTAGTAGAATTGTCGGTAATTTTTGATAAATTAATACCTTTTTAAATGCAAATTTTTAAATTATGCAATACGATAGCATGCAGTAAAAGGCTGTTTTATAAAATAAATAATATCTAGTTCAAATAGATACTAATGGATAAAGGATTTATTGGAAAATGGAACGGACTTACTTGATATACGGCAACTTTACGGCTGGCTTACTATAGCATGGCGGCAAGATGCAGCTATCTTTTCGTTCCTTCTGAGGAATGGCAGGGCTTGAACAAAACTCAAAACTCCGGCGCTTCCAGGTGTATCCCGGTTCGTATGGACCAAATGTTCGGGTTAAAGAAACCTTCTTGTTATCTCTCAACTCTTTATTTTAAAAGTTTACAAAATAAACTTAAGAATTTTTTAAAAACAAAATTTTAGTGGACTGTATTAATTTTTTTACTGCATGGTGCACAGCAGCTTCTTCTCTTCTCTTCTTTTTCTTGCGGATGCGGATGGATGGTAACGAAAGAAGTGGGAACGCGGTGTTGCCACGTAGAGTTCAAAATTTCAAAACTAATTTATTGGCTTATATAAAAAAAGTCTGGAAACTATCAACGACTAAACAGTTTTATTGATTTGGCTTAGTTATTTTATTTAATTTCTTTTTTATTTATCTTTATTATAAAAATTCTAATAGATATATGAAAAACACTTAGAACAAGTGAAATAAAAAGACATAAAAAATATTAAATAATTAAAAGATTTTTTTTTATTTATTTTTCTTAATTTATGTAAAACGAAAAATAAGTAAATGGTATTTTTTTATTAAACTACCAGTTTGTTGGTATATTTTTATACACATTGTAGCAATAAAAATATATATACATTAAAAAAAAAGGTACGATAAGTACATCAGTTTTTAATGAATTTTTTAAAGTAATTTAAATTTAATGATAAAAGAAATCAGGTACATTATTTAAATACTCAAAATAAGAAACTTTTTTTTAAATAAATTTTCGTATTTAGAAGTCATAAAACCTTAGAATTTTATTCGCTCATGAAAGGTGGTGAATATTTTGCTTTTCAAAGAAAAATAAAATATTTTCTATAGTCTATCCTAGCAATAAAAAGGATTTATTTAATATTTTATATCATACAACACAAAATGCACTGTTCAAAAATGAAATAGGGTAAACCCGGGAGAGATGCCGGTTCGGGAGAGATGCCACATTCCGATTATTATGAACGTAAAACTTCGCCGCCATTAAAACACATGTACATCGACAGTTTGTTGAAAGACGCGAACGTGACTGTACGGCAGCATCAATATTTATCACCGATCCCAAAGTTATTGACACTTACTTGCATCGTACTATTGTGAAATTTTCTATTGTGCCGGTAAGTAATGTCGCTACTTCTTTATTTACAAATAAATAGGCATTATATTAATTTGGCTTTGTAATTGCATCATTGAGGTTAGGTTTTGTGTATCGTATGATAGTGTACCTACAACCGCCAATTTTAAAATCAAAGTGGCATCTCTCCCGGAAAATTGGGATAGATGCCATTTGTCATTCAGGGTAAGTCGCCTCTTAGAAATATTTTTATTTTTAGGAATATGCCTACATTTTATGTGAGAAAATGCCCATCTCGTGGTAGTTGGACGCAAGAGGATTTGAATTCAGCCGTCGATAATATTTCCAGAGGTGTGATGAATACATGGGAAGCCGCCAAGAATTTTAAGATTCCCTATAGAACTTTAAAAAGGAGGATTGAGAAAAATAATACAGAAAAGAAAAGAATGGGACCAGACAGTTTCTTGGGAGAAGATGCTGAGAATAAGTTAGTCACACATATTAAGAAACTTCAGCATTGTGGTTTTGCTCCCACAGCCACGGATGTAAGAGAAATGGCTTTCCTTTTAAGTGAGAAGTTAAATAAAACTAAAAAATTTAATTTGGAGAAACGAAAAGCGGGCTACGATTGGTTACATGCGTTCTTAAAAGGCATCCTGATTTGTCTGTGCGCAAGGCAGAAGGCGTATCACGACACCGAGTTCTAGGCATGAATAAAGAAATCGTCGGCAACTATTTTGATCTTTTGGGCCACGTATTAGAAGAAAACGATCTACTGGATAAGCCCTCCCATATTTACAATATGGATGAAACTGGCCTTCAGCTTAACAATAGACCTGGCATGGTATTAGCAGAAAAAGGCTCCAAGGCAGTTGTTAATATAACGGCTCAAGAAAAAGGAGAAACTATTACAGTGGTTGCTTGTTGCAATGCTGAAGGTCAGTTTCTTCCACCGGTCTGCATTTTTAAGGGAAAAAACAAAAAGTCAGAGTTTGAAGATAATATGCCACCAGGGTCTGTGGTATATATGTCTCAGAAATCGGCATACATTAATTCCGAGCTATTTTTTATCTGGTTCAGAGACCATTTCGTCCCTAGAAAGGTTCCAGGGAAAGTGGTTTTGATATTAGATGGGCATGGATCTCACTGCAATTCCGTGGAAACACTCGAATACGCTGAAGCAAATGATGTGATTTTATTATGCCTACCACCTCATACAACACATTATTTGCAACCGCTGGACAGAAGTGTTTTCAAATCCCTGAAAGCAGCTTACTATCAAGCGTGCCAAACTTGGGTGAAATCGAAGAGTAATAGAACAATCACTCGCTTACATTTTGGACAACTTTTAAATGAAGCTTGGGGTAAAGCTGCGTCGGTCCAGAATGCAGTATCTGGTTTTAAGTCCACAGGTATGAACTCTTGTAAATTTTAAAATATGAGGCTTTAACTTAATTCGGCTTTAAATTTCAGGTATTTTTCCTCTTAGTCCACAAGCCATTCCCGAATACGCTTTTATGAACGAATCTGATAATCGTGACAGGTCTCCTATCGTCCAAAGTCGCGAAGCTGAAATCGACTTAGAAACTTCTACCAATATTATTACTGGTGAAAATGATCTGCAGCCAATCAACAATAATGACAATTCAGATAATACGCCTGGTAAAATTTTAAATGTAGTGTCACCAATTCCTGCAAAAATCGACCAAGTAAAAAAAGAAGTTCAAAAGTGGCCGAAATATTAACATCAGAAGAACATATTGAAAGCAAAAGAAAACGAGCTGCTACTCTAATGAAAAAGCAAGAAATAAAGAAGATTAAGAGTGGCCTTCCGAAAAATACACCCAAACTCAGTAAAAAAAATAATGCAATTGACGTGAAACCTGGAGTATCCGGGCTACAGAAAGTTATAACCAAGGGTACTAAGAAGCATAGAAAAAAATACAGAGTGATAGTGAATCCTCTACAGATGAGTCATTTACAATTCCTTCTACATCAGATTCTGAAAACGAGATGGAAGAAGATAATAAGTGTTGTTGTCAAGGTAATACTTCTTTTTTGCGTGTACCTACTGTTAACTCTATTTTTTGCATTTCAGGCTGTGGAGAAGAATATGCCCTAACTAAAAAAAAGGACGATTGGCTGCAGTGTGTTCAATGCAAACAATGGCTTCACGAGTCTTGTTCTAAATTCCAGAATATTTGCGAGAAATGTTCCAAATTTTTACTTACAATCAAAAAATAAGTTCGAATTACGGTTTTTGTGTTTAGAAACCAAAAAAAATATTCTAGCGCGTTTATTTTATATTCAATACGACACATTAAAGATTTTGTTGTAAAAATGTGCATTTATTTCAACATGGCATCTCACCCGTTAGCTTGGTGGCGTCTTTCCCATATATGCCGGGTAAGATGCCATATCTAACTTTTTATTAACAAATATTTATTGCTAAAGCTAAGGTCCTATAGGGGGTCCTTTGGTATGGATTATCTAAGACAAACTATGACCTATCTTGTTATACCATTAAAGTACAGGTCGGTTATAAAATGAGTGTAAAATGTGATTTTGAAAAAACATATGGCATCTCTCCCGGGTTTACCCTATATGTACCAATTTTTCTTTTTATTTTGGATTTAAAAATTTATATTTTTCAGGCGTCGTTTCCCTATAAGAATCGTTTTGTTAAACTAAATAAATGTTTGGCTTGACATTTCATTTTGGTTAATGAAATAGATCTTTTCTAATTTAAAAATAAAAAAAATACCATGTATTTTTTACGTACCATAAGTGTAGTTTATTATTTTTTTAAACGCAATTTAATGTAGACCTTTATTTTAGTAAAAACTCGATTTAAAAAATAATCTATTTAAAACAAAAAATTAAAACTAAGTCAGGTGTACATAGCTTCCAAGATGATTTCCAATAAAATATGCATGGTGAATATCAGAGTTGGGTCGGATACTAAAAATCGGTATTCGAATACGAATACGTAAAGTATTGGAATACCGAATATTTAAATATTTTTAACAAAAAAAAGGATTTGATTACTCAGTATTCATAAATATTCGAAATTTAACAAATACTGCAAAACCCATTATTTGAAACCAGAAAAAAAAATTAGAAAAGCAATATAAATAGGTTCCTTACTTTATTTTTTTAGGTATGAATTTTTCTTAGCTCTGTAAAATACCATTTTAATAAAGATACAATATCCTCAGCTCCTGGATATATCACATATAACTTTTTTATTATTACATTTTAAAAGTAGTTATGAAATATACGGGGAGTTTAATTTGAAAAATGCTATTTAACTCTCTAACTCGTTTATCTAGAAAAGCGTAAAACATGCTAGAACTTTTAACAATTTTGAATTTTCATTAATAACAAAGTTAACAACGGTGGACATGTTAATTATGCAATAAAAAAATATTACTTTTAATATTATTGTTTTATAATTTAAAACTTGGACCAGTCAAAGTACATTCTTGTATTGACCAACATACAAAAATGTGTTCTATTTTTTTATAATTTCTATAAAACTTGCTACATACAATAAAAAAATAATAAAATATTCCCCAAAAATGAAGTGTATTATTAAGCTCTAAGTTTAAATATAAATAAATTTTAATAACTTTATACCATCATACAATTTTCACAAGTCATAAAAACTGCAATAAAACAGTTTTAGTGTCAAAAAATGGTTTAAACTTAATACGTGAAAAGAATATATGTAATAATTTTTATGTTTCATTACCATAGCAATAAAACATTTTATGTTATAGTCTCCATAATAAAATTAAAAAATCGTTTTTAACAATAAAAGCTACATATAAAATTTAGCATAATTGAATGGTTTCCAAAATTCAAAAAATACAGGGTCAGTCAAAAAATTGTTAATATAAGATCCCAGTTGCTTAAGTTAAGAAAAAAACTAAATACCCAATTAAAAAAATATTTAATAAACGTATTTAAACCTTATTATATATATTTTTTAAATATGTGTTACGTCAAAATAATTATAAAAAAATACCTATATCGTTGATATTAAAATTTTGTATTTAAGTAATAAAATATTAATTGGGATAAAATATATCGTTACTACACTACTCAAAAAATTATCGCATATGCTCGATTAATTTTGAATCGCCCTGTATGATTGCTGTTGAAAGGGAGTAGTCAAATTTGTGATTATAAAATATCAAAAATGGGTAACGGTATAAATTATTAACAAATGAGATTTCTCCCTTTTAACAGCACATTATATAGGGCGATTAAAAATTATTCATTTTTTCAATTTTTTTTTACTACCCCGTAGGATTTATTGCTTACAGTAAATAACAACGGTTAATACAAAGTTATAGCTTCACGTTTTCTTAATATTTTATTTTTTTAATTGTCTTAATAACTTAATTATTAAAAGAGATTTGGCCATTTAAATCAAAGCATTTTTGTATTAAAGCTTATGGAAGAAATCGAGTATATGCGATAATTATTGTTTTGAGTAGTGTAGTTCGTTGGGTATTACACGTTTATATTTAATTAATAAAATAAGATTTTTTAATTTTAAATATGGTTGCGGTGCACCAGCTTTTATATGCATTTGGGCTAAATTTAAAATAAACGTCCCTTCTTTACATAAATATATCCTAAAACGAAAAATACACTTTCCATATTTCCAATTGTCCGTATACTCTAGTACTCCTAAAGTGTTTATACAGAAGAACCCGAAAAAAAAATTAGAGCTAGGACTGGTTAAAAATGCTGAAGTTTAATTTTTTATCATTCTAATAATTCCACAAAACTTTCAGGAACAGAAGATCTTAAAGTCGGTTTGCTATTTTAAAAAATCGGTACTTTTTAAAAATCCCTATGTATCTTTGAAAATATGACAGACAACGCAATAACAAAATAAACTAGAAAATGTATGTGTTTTAAGTAAAACAGTCCTTAAAAAGTTCGTTAAATCTTTAAAAATTATATTTTTGTAACGAGTAAGCCTTGCATACTTTACAAATTACCGGCAATACAATATTATAAAAAAACAACATTAGTAAAAATAAAAATATCAGTATTTAAAAAAGGTATATATTTTTACTTCAATAAATTAAAAATAAAAACAGTTTTTTTTTCTTTATAAAAAAGTCAATATTTACTAAAAGAGTTATAATGAAACATAATATATTTTTTTACTTTTGTTATCTTTGTTATTAAACTTGTTTTATGATTTTCTGTTAATAACAGCCCACAGATAAGGTAGAGTAGTTACGTTCGTAGGTGGCATTCTTTAATGTAGCTAATAAAAGAGAAAACACTTATATAATTTAATTATCTTTAATTTGTTATTACCTCTTATTCAGTGATATTAGGTAGATTTTGTTACGTATGTGACAAATTTGTGTTTTTAGTAGAATTTACTCCTGGTTATATTCAAGTTATTTATTTAAAATGTAAAATACAATATTTCTCTTTATATCGCAAAGTCCTGCTACGACATATATATATATATATATATATATATATATATATATATATATATATATATATATATATATATATATATATATATATATATATATATGCAACATGCAGCTGCTGATGCGTGCAAGACAGCATCGTGTACGATGGCAAGCTAGTATTTTAAAGAGTTTATGTGGTAAATGTATATGCGCGGTATTTAAATTAGGTAGCATGTTGCGTGTTTGATGTATCATTGGTAAACAATCTGTCTGACGTTAAACAAATAATAGAATACATATACTCTTTACGCACTTACTGTGCGGTTGGATCATTTTTTGTTGTTGTTGCGTTTATTTATTTTTTAACAATTATATTACTATATAAAACCCGTCAAAATTCAATCAAAAAAGACGAATTTAATCTAGAAGATAATATAAAATAAGAGGGATGGACTGTACTACATCACTGCCAGACTATTAAAGGCAAATATACATTTCATATTATACAGTAGATTAGGCTTTATTGAGCTGAGTAATTTAAACAAGCGTATGTTTAATTAATTAAACTGTAATGCATTATTATGTTAATAAAGTTATAGATTTGATGTATTTGTTTAAATGTTAGTAAATTATCACGTATATCACCATACAATCTATACAGTAAGGACCTGAAGTCTGTCACACCGCTTTTAAAATCTGAACTGTTTAGTACAATCTGACAAAATTTGGAACAATAGTATACATATTAGAGTAAGAGCCCGTAAGCGGCAGAGCTTTGTTATTTTGTAAAAGCTAAAAGTTAAGCAGTGCTCTTGACATAGGTAGAAGCGATGATAAACTATAAAGTTTGACTCATAGTGGCCTTGGCAGGTACCAGGTACCAAAGAGTAATGAATTTAAACTTAACTTTCGTCATTTTGGTTACTTGGTTAACCATTAAAAGATATTTTACCCTACAGTTTTGACACTTCTAACACCTTGGCAGGCAAATATTTTGGGGTGGCCCAATGTCCCGAAGAATTCCAATATTGCTGTAATTTAACAAAATATAAAAATAGGTCTTCAAAAAACCTATAGGGTTTTCAAACAGGCATGTCCCAAAAATATTTCGGTGTATACAGAGTGTCCCAGAAAAATACTTTTTTAACCAACCTCACACCAATAACTGTTTTTGGGACACTCCAGTAGGTACCGAAGTAACATTTATAAAAGTTCAGTTGTTACATAATGACAAGAGTTAAGTTTCAATTCATTAACCCTTGGTACCTGGCACCTGCCAAAGCCACTATGAGTTAGATTTCATTGACAACCATCGCTACTTCCTATGTTGGGAGCATGCACTGACAAACTCTCGGCTTTTACAAAATAACAAAGGTCTGCAGGTAACGGGCTCTTGGACTGTACATTGTATATATGAACAAGGTCTACAATTTTTGGATATACAGGGTGTTTTTAAACAAATGCCAAAAATTTTAGGGCGTGATTTTCCACCAAAAATAAGGTAGCCTAACAAACTACCGTTAAGTGTATAGATTGGATGGGTGGTGTTACAAAAGACTTTCCTCAAAGAAAATCTTATAGGTAAGTGAAACATAACAAAATAAAACATCTGTACGTTACTTTTAACTAGGAATCACTTTTTTATTAAAGCTGAATGATATCCAAAATATTTTATAATATTATCCTTGTACAAAATAATAAATAATATGAATAATATCAAAATAAAAGATTAGGAACCAATTGATGATAAATAGAAGCGCAAAATGTTACTATTCAGGCCGCCACTTTTAAACTATCTATGTCCACCAGATCTATAATTTAATGATTTAAATTCAATTAAAAAATAAACAATTTTGACATTGGTAAATAAAAAAATTACGATTTTTGATAAAATACGCCACTGCCTATTTATTTAAAGGTAAATAACTGTTTTTATTTTTAATTTTTGTTTTTAATATCAGGTTATCTATGGGTACATTTAAGAAAAAAGTAAAGTATTTATTTATTTTTTATTTTTTAAAACGAAGCTAGATACAAAGAAAATACAAGACACTTAAAAGTTATTACATAGCATTTTAATTAGTTTAATTGAAAGAAAATATGAAAGCTTTATAAAAAGTCAGTGGCGGACTTTTTTCTTAATAATATTAGCTGTGGTACCTACTGAGACGCCACTGAAATCAGTTATATTATTTTATTTATATTAAATAGGTATACCAAATAAAATTTACATTGCTTAAGGCGCTTTTTAAAATATGTAAGAAATATCAGCTTTTTTAAAAACTTTAGCGGCCTATATCTTAGAAATAAAGCAACTGCAGACGCTTAAAAGGAAATTTTTGTGATGAAGAGACATTTAAAATCACCTCCTTTAGTTTTGTATTCTTGTTAAAAACACCTTGTGTAAATAAAAACATAATAATAAATATATACAGGGTTTTTCAGAACTATTGTATCAAACTTCTATGGGTTTCTGAAGGCAACAGTAAAAACATTTAAATATAGGGACCCATGTCCGAAAAAGTGTCACTACGGTACTACGGCTCTAAGATGCTTTAAAATTTAGAAAGACGATGATTTGCTTAAATAAAATTTAATGCCTTTAACTTGTGCCTTTTTACATGATATCGTCAAAAAAAAAAATAAAAAATATAATAAATAAAATTATTTAATTGAGAAAAAACTATTAATAATATAAAAATTAATTAATATATTTAAAAAAAATATCATGTACAAAAAGAAAAAAATTAAATTCCATTAATCTTATTTAGGCAATTTATATTCTTAAATTTTAACGTGTCTTAGGGCCGCACTGCCGTAGTGCCACACTTTTCCGAACATGGAAACTCAAATGTTTTCTATGTTTGCACAGAATAACCGCTAAAAGTTTAAACCCATAGTTTTAAAACCATTGTATAATAAATTAAAAAAAAAAACTTTTCAAACATAAATAAAAATCCCCAATGAAAATTGTAAGTATCATTTAAAACTATGTTTTATCCAAACCTGCGATTCGTATAGGAGATCATTTATCATCATATCAGCCTTTATACCGGGTGATGCATCGCCGGGCGGGACATAGGAAATCTCATGTAATTTTTAATGGGGTCAATTATTGGCTCCCCTAATTAAAATTCTATTGAAGTTTATTAATGAGCATGCAAATCTACGTCCATGGTAAACACTTTAGATTTTTCGGTTTACCCGTTTGTTACAATTGGTATGTATATTAACGCGTTATTATTTAAGTTTCTTTAACAATGTCCATAATATTTTTAAAAGTACTGTAAAGAAGAGTTTAAATTTCTTTCTATTAAAGTTTAAATCTGTTGTGTTAACAACTACTTTCTTTATTTCTAAACACATTTCTCTTAAAGAAAATGCTGGCATTATTTAAAAAGAGATTGAGTAAAACCATATACCCTGGATAAAAAAGGATATAGGTAAAAGATAAGACAAAGTATTATTAGGATTCTTTTCTACAATGTAATATGCTATTTGGGAAAAAACAAACATATATTGTTTTTACTTACCGAGTATAATTGGTTTATTGTAAGGGTAAAAAGCCACACTCCTGGATAGAGAAAACCGGACTAAGACAATTTTGTTAAATTTTAATCTTTAATTACTTTCTGTTTTTTTAACCAAGTTTATTAATCTCTTTGTCCAGTAGTAGCCTCTTTTATCAAAATTATTATTTAATATGAGGATTGCCAAAATTTTTATAGGATAAGATGTTATACAGGGAAGAGCCAAATGTTGCATTTTGACCCGAATTTCCAAACACCCTGAGGAGTAATTTACCATTACAATTTTTAAGCAGCATATTGGAGCATCTTTTCTTTTTTTATATCAATATCTTTATTTTAAAAGGAAACACATATTTTTAAAGAAGACAGTGAAATTTTTTTGCAGTTATATTTTTAGACCTTTTTAAAATTTTTAATTTTTATAATTATAAATAAATACAAATATTGGTTTGTTAAGATGGTCTTGGGGTTTTTAAATTAATATTCAGATTTTTTTATTTCTTAACATATAGAGAATACGACTAAAAGAGTGATTCCAAAAAAATACCCTGTATATTATATCATCAGTAAAAGAGATTTTAAAAACCTTTAGAAAATACTAAATTTAATATACTTATCTTTAATATTTATGGAAATATGATCATCCACAACGTAAAATTTTTCAATATCTTTGCATTATAGCGTATATTACAACCATCATAATTAAGTTGCATTGTTTTCTTTAAAAAATTGTATTTTTTTTAAGAATTGAGATACCGATATTAATAAAAAGTAATGGTAACAACAGATGGGGCTTTATAATCCAATACACTGGTAAAAAATTAAAAAGTTAAATTATTCCACAGGGTGTTTTAAAATTGGGGTCAAAATTCAAAATTTGACTCTTTTCTGTTCAACACCTAATCCTATAAAACTTTTTGTTATTCAAACACTAAATTCAGTAGTACGATTTTACCCTAGAGTACCGAATTACATCCAGTTTTTTCAAAACTCTCAATCTGTTTTTACAGTTTTAAAAGTTTTCGTGCATGCAATTTTTCCTTGCTGCAAGTTTTTGATCTGCACACGCGCAGGTTGCAGCAGATCGAAAAATTGCAGCAAAAAAATTGCATGCAAGAAAACTTTCAAACTGTAAAAACAGCTTAAGATATTCAAACATTTCTAGACTTTTTGGACACACTGTATGTACAGTTTTTTATACATCTTTCATTTTGTATTGTGAATACCTAGTATAAAAAAGTATACATTTTGGGAATTTTAAAAATATACATTTTTGGGAAATTTAAATTTTAATTGGGTTACTTAACATTGGGAAATTTGCTACATAAAAATATACGTGAGGTATCAAGGTTTAAAAGTATAAATCAAACAATTGTCTAGGATACTCTTATAATAATAAAATAAAAACATTAAACAAGCTGGGTCGCCTAGAAACGCAAAACAAACACTGAAAAATTTAATATTTAAAGAGGACAAAATTTTAAGACGGAGAAAAATACGTTGTCACAGTATAACTTTTATTTACAGACATAAATGTCCCGTTTTCTAATTAAATTACAATGTTATACATATTTTAAAAATTCAAATTTTTGCTTTATTCTACGTCTAAAATGCAGCGAATATATTACGAAAAAATAAAGCTATTTTTCAACATAACACATTTTTTGGGCAAAGGGATTCAACATATTTTATTAAAAACTATAAAAATTCTCAAGAAACAAATAATACACAAAAGGGATTGAAATTTTATATTGTCTCCTGACAGACAAATTTGTTCGTCTGGGGATATTATGTGTGTTCTTTTCGGAAATGTAAACAAAAGACCTTATAAAATTTTACACAACTGAAATGAAATGAAAGGAAAAATAAGATTGTTTAACTTCTTTATTAGGAGGGTAAGGTTTTAAAAGAGATGGTTATGAAAACTGCTTCTTTTAGTATGCTTTAAGTTTAAATTGTAAATTTAAAAAAAATGAATACCTTCAAAACGAATATATTTGACAAAATATTTAAACATTGTTACATAGAAGCCATTGCGAAGTTCTCCTCTTTAAGAAACATTTTATTTATTTATTTTATTTATTTATTTTGGCCATAAGAGGACTCAAACAGGTAAAATACCCACTAGTATCACAAAATTAAAATTAGATATGATATAAAGTATGAATAGTTTACCAACATAAAGATGTGAAGAATTTTAATAAGTTAATAATGAATATTAACTTAAAACTTAAAATTGAGGATAAAAACTAACTTAAAAACTAAAAACAGTCTAAAATAAGTCACCAGCAATAAATAAATCTCAGAAAAATATATTAATAAATCAAGCACCTACAAAGGCACAAAGGAAACTCAGGTGATATATTATTAAACTTTTTTTAAAATATTTTTGTTTGTGCCTAGCAAACATTGAGAAAAAAGTCTGATCTTGTTACTAAAACTGTTGCTTTGCCTTACTATGCGACAGAGGAGAATTTTGAGCAGAGTATGTGCACCTAAATGGCAAATGAAACAATTCATTTGTTCTAAAAATCTTTGAGGGATGTTGATGTAAGATTTGTTGAAGAATTTCTGGGCTTTGAATAATGTTATTAAAATTTTAAATAAAATAGCACATCGGAAATGGCTCTTCTATCCAGCCAGGGACATCAGATGAAAATGAACCCGAGCTTGGGAAACATCACAATTTGGAATTAAAATTTTGTTTAAAAGGAAAGATATTTTAAAATTTATTTTGAATTCGTTCCAATCGGTCAATATATGTAATTTGCTGCGGATTCCAAATGACACTACCAAAATTTAACTTACTAACTTACTTACTTTTTATTATAGTTTTTTGAAAATCGGTGAGAACTTTTGTACAGCCCGCAGTCGATAAAATAAACCGTTTATTGAATATTATCAACTCTTCTAATATATATAATAATTTAAATAGAAATAATAAATAAATAAATTTTTGTCAGATATGTTATTTTTGGATTGTTTGTTGCTGTGATATACTTAACACCATAGGAATTAAATATACTACTTTAGTCCCTGTAAGGAAAAACTAAAGTAACCACTTTAGTCCCCAAAGTGAAAAAAGTATTTTTCTCCTTGAAAAAGTAATAGCCAAACAAGAAAAAAATGTTTAATTTTGGAAATTAAGAATAGTTCCAAATTTTTTTAATACAATTTGTTATTTGTTTAATTTTCATTACACACCTTTACATATGGAATATAAGTTCCTGTTTTTGGCTGCAACTTAAAGGACAATATTTTTGGGAGTAAAATAATAATAATATTTATTTAGGGCATTTATAAAGTTTGTCAATGGTTTCATGTAAACATTGTATTTTTGGATAATGACAATTTAATTATTGGTTAAAAAAAAATTGCCTGTATTTAGCTCATTTTACAATTTTTCTAACATTGTATTTGGTAGGTAAGCAACTAGGATTTAATAGTGGCTATCCATAATAACCTATATACGTCAATCACAAAGAAAACTAGAGAGCCAATCTTTTTTAGCTAGTCGGTAAAAGGGACGTTTATTGAGGAGCGGATTCACTTAGAAACCTAAAAGACTGGATACTATTTTCTTGAACCTCCAATGTGTTTGTTTTTAACTGATATTCATCAGTTGAAAAACTTAAATACGACGTTTCAGATGGTATCCATCTCCAATCGTTTTTAAGTGATAACTGAAACTACTCTTAAGAAACTAAGACTTAGTAACTATAATACTATGCGTTGTTAACCGAAGCAGCACGGCGGCCAGATATTTGGTATGTCGATACTATGCTTGCTAAGTACACATTGAGGAGTACAAAGATGTGACCGGACAACACATCGCAACTATATTTACTAGATAACCTGTAAATGTGCGGTAGTATACGTTGGTAAAACAAAAAGACCACTAGAAATTAAAATTAAAAAAAAATAAATAACATACGGAACGACATTTATTCAAAAGGAAGAGCACTGAAAAAGGAGAAACAGAGCTTCTGTGATATTAAAAAACCAAAATGTCTTTATCTGTATCGACGTAAAAAATATCTAGCAGCCATTGCTAAAGTGTGCTAAGTCGGTCAAGATTTGGTAGTAGCATAGTATATAAGTCGTAATTTCTAGAGCGTAGTTTAAGTTAACACTTAAAAACAGTTAAAGGTGAGAGATAAAGACAATGAAACTCCAAGAAAGTAGTATTATTGAAAACTTTACATTGTCTACCACCTTTAAAACAACTCAGAAGACTTATTCCGGTTGTGTTGCACAAAGAAAAAAATCCTTGTAGATCTCTTGTAACAAAATCCATATGTTCTGATCATATTTTTTTTTATGTTTTTAAAAGAAATTAACAAACATTTAGGCTGACATAATAACGTCGACTTTAATTAAAGAGTATTAAGTTGGCAAAGTATTAAAAAAAAATATTTACGGAGCAAACAAAGAGATAGAGCTGCAAGTAAAAATCTCTGAAGAAAATAATATTATTAGTCCTGGCTAATTTTAAATTAAAATTTAATTTAAATACCAATTTTAAAACTTATAATTCTATGACAGACAAACAGGTATTTTCATTGAATTTTCAATAGGGTTAAATTCCTTTTGATGACTTTCTCCCTTAAGATCTTAGATAGATAGCTTAAATATTAAACTTAATATTGAACGAATATGAAATTCAAATATTATCGAGAGCTCTACTATAGTATTTCTGTTCAGCATAAATTTGAATTTTACTGGTAAAGAAAGATTAGAAAAGCCCTTTGGTATGCCTGTCGATAAAATCGAGCTATATCTTAGGGATCTTGTACGATTATAGAGTTCAGATGCAGTCCTGATATAAATTTTAAATTTTAAATGTATGTACTGACTATAAAATAGTTGATAACGATGTCCATAATACAAAAATGTTTTCAATAATTTACAGTGTGTCCACGGATGGACTTTTACGTTATACCAGGGGTTACCAATTAAAGGGTCTTTCAATAAAAGTGATGGTTTTAGGAGTTTTAGGTATTACTATATTTAGTATATTGTGCAGTTTTATAATGCAGCGTCTGACTACTCTTTATCGCTTAAAAGTCTTAAAAAAATATTACCAAAGGGGTAAAGCTACCCCTAACAACTAAGCAGTTGTGGCCACTTAACGTTTATTTACTCAAAAATTGGTTTGCCATCATTGGTCCCCTGCGCAGGTTTTACGCCTTACTGTAAAAAATTTGAACGTGAGTTATCTTTACGTCAAAGTTTATCCACAACACACAGCAATTTATTAAAAGAAGATCAAACTAACCGGAACCAACCATAACCTTTCCTTTCTCTCTGACAAAACAGCTTATTTCACGAATTAAGCAAAATTTAAATTTTGCCGAATACATTAAATTTGACGTAATATCATTATCATTCTTAAACATTACCAACTCTCCAAAAGTATTTTTATAGGTAATTATGAGCTGCCTTTGTACTATATTTATGGTCACCCGGTAAGAAATAAAAAATATATATAGTATTATTTAAATATATTTTTTTACTTGAACTTTTATGCAAAACTAACATAAGAAATAGTTTTCTTTTAGACTAACTCAAGTCAAGTGTACCAATAAAGACTTTTCTGTTTAAACTCTAAAAAATATTTGAAACATACTGGCTAAGCAAATAGGTATTGGGATATCGGCGAGTAAAAGTAATTTGGATTCTTCGTAAAACAAAATGGTCATAAGGATTTGTGAAATTACCGAACTTAGTCATGCTACAATATTAAGAACTATTAAAGCAGGAGATGATATTAATCACTATACTAAACGAAAAAAAGGTAAACAAAAACTTAATAAAATTGATACGGGCGCCAACGAGTTTACTCGTCGCGTTATGAACGAGTTTTACATTACATTAGAAATGATTTAGCAAAAATTAAAGAGTATCTTGATTAGGAATATAAATATTTAAGTACTTCAAGGGATATTTTATATTAGTTACAAAAAATTAGATAAGAGAATGGTAATTATGGACTCTGCACATATTGTAACACTTTGGCAAGATTACCTGCATAGAATAAAAGAAAAGCGTGAAGTAAATAAAGATATGGTTTACCTCGACGAAACGTGGTTCGACACCTATGGTGTTGTTTAATATGGCTGGGTGATAAAAAATAGCAGTTTAAATGCTCCATGTTCTAGAGAAAAAGAATAATAATTTTACATGCTGGAATTGCGAACGATTTTGTGTTGAATGTTTTGTTGATATCCGCCAAAAACATAAAGCAATCTTCTGCGGATTATCATAAAGACATGACGGCCAAACTATTTGAACTTTTGCTAATATTAAACCAAATTCAGTACTACATAGTAATAATACTGCACTATACCATCTTTGACAACAAATTAAAATTCAAAACACCAGCACCAAAAAAAAAAATAAATAATTAAATAAAATTTATAGAGAGCAAAAATATGGAAATACCATACCAAAAAGTAGCACAAAATAAGTCTTGTTGCAAATAATAAAGCACCAAAATTTTAAAAGGAATACGTCGCGTCGTTGACAAATTTTTAGAATCTCAAGGTCATATTATTTTGCGGTTGTATTCATATTATTATATCATTAACCCTATTAAAAAAATAATAAGAAAAAATAGTGAAAACCCAAAATTAAGCGAATCTGTTCTGCAAGATATACCATTAGTATTTTGAAAAAAATCATGAGAAAATCATGATATGAAAAAAGATATGTATCCCACGTCACAGAAAACGATCAGAAATACTGCGTTTTACAACAAATTAATTTAATTATTATTAATCCAAATAACAAATCAAGTTCTGAAAACACTGATAGCAATGATGAAAAGGAAACAAAGTTTTTTAGTATTTTTTTTTAATGATCTAAAAAAACTGTTCGAATAAATTTTGACTTGAGATTTTACCATCCTCTTAGCTGACCGTGTTTTAACTTTAACTTAAATAAAAAAAAATACATTTTAATGGTAGGTACATTATTAAATAATTAATTAAAGATAACTGCTCTATTAAACTTTTTACCAGCCGCCCATGCTTAACAAAGAAGCCGCCTTTCGTCTGCTTGAAAGTCAGTTTCTTGCTGCCCATATTAGATTGTATAAAGTATATCTAAATTTTTATTATTATTTTTTTAATTTTAAATATAAAAAAATGGTATTGAGAATTTAAAAAAAATGGTTTATTAAAAATACTAAACGCTTTAATAAATAAATCGTCAAATAATATACTGGATAGTTTGAGTTCGTAAATGTATTACTTTAAGACAACATTAATAATATATTTTTTAAACTACCTACCTAATAAAATAAAAAGCATAAAAAGTTATAAAAAATGTTCAAAAAAATTGTTTTTAATCAAATATGGTTTTTGGAAAAATTTAAGTGTAAAAAATCAAGTTTACTGAAAAATTAACATGCGATATACAACAACAAGTTAAATTTTATAGTTTTTATTTGTGACATTTAAATAAAAAGTTACCAAAATAATAATAACTAATTTTTTTTTTAATTTGACAAAAACCCATTTGTTATTTTAAATCATAACGAGATTTTTCTAGCGCATTTATTCTAGATTTTTTAACTGAATAATACATAATGTCTTTTTAATCTTTTTAATTTTTGTAAATTTTAATCTAAAACCCATATTTTAAAATTAGGGTTTTTGTCGAAGCATTATTTTTGCGAATTTACCCTTTTTATTATCTGGCGATTTTTTAGCTTTTAGCATTTTAGATTAAGAAACATTTTTTATGATATATTTTTATAAGAAATATAAAAATAAAAAGTGCTGTTAATACACTGTATAGAGAGTTCTTAGGTGTTTTTACTATAAATGAGTTAATAATATTTCTACAAATAATTGTATACAATTAACCCTTTAATTTTTTTATTACAGGTGAGTAAAGACAAACATCCAAAGACAACAGCTGGTAAGCACTTTAAAAATGTACATATATGTTACGGGCAATGTGAGTAACTGGACATTATTAATAGGGACCGGCCATTATTAATAATACCATAGACAATGGGCAAAATAATTAATTTATTACTTTGACTGGCCATTATTAATACTGCTTGACGGCCCGTGGTTTATGTAATAAGTCAGCAGCGGGCAGTATGAATAATTCCCTACTTGCAGGGCAATGTCACTGAAATTGCCACTACGGCAACATGGTGAGACAGTTAGTTCTGGTTAAGATACAACTTTTTTAACACCCTGTATCTTGAGAACGAAAAATTAGAGGACCCATGTTTAAATAAACTTTTTTTCAGAAAGTTAATTCACACCTATATTTATTTTTCACCGCAATTAGGAAACGCTCTGTATATGGCTAAGTAAAAGTGTGTTTTTAAAAAGAATACGATGACAAAAAAAATCCGAAATATTGTTACCTAAACAAACTTAGTAGAAGTTTTGGCGGTGATACAGGGTGATGATTTTTAAGTCGGCACCATTGCTAACTTTTTTAATATTGGAGATATGAAGTCGGGTAAATTAGTAGAGTAGTAGTATTTTTTCGCTGATTAACGTGCTGCCAACAAAAAAGAATTGAACATCGGCTTTTGATTTATTAAGAAAATGTACTTTATTTAATGGAATACCCTGTATAATGTACCACCGTTTAAAGTATCTTATAAAGGGCTTTAAAAGAAGTCCTTATGTGTTTTATTCAATTTTTAATAGTTTCGGAAATATTATGGCCACCTTTAGAAATTTGATAGTAAACTCGAATTTTTTAAATAAACACCCTGTATCTTGTAATACCATTAAATAGATCTATTTAAAAAGACATAATAAATGTGGTATTTTTAAAGCTCTTTAAAATATCTATTTATTGGTAGTGTAATATACAGGGTGTTGTATTTTTAAAATTCTATTTTCATATTTCCGAAACTATTAAGAGCTGAATATAACACTTAGGGACTTTTTTTAGTGCTCTTTAGTAGATCTTTTTTTTGAGGATATCATATATAGAGTGTCCAATTTAACAAAATTATATTTTTGCAATAAATCAAAATCCCGATGTTAAATTGATTTTTTGTTGGCATCAGCGGAAAAATACTACTACTTAACTAATTTAACCGACTTCGTATATCCAGTAATAGAGACATTTTGCACCTCTTAAAATAACAGACGTTTTTTGTCCTCCTTATGGTTATCGTTATTAAAAATAACGATTACAGCAGCAGTTTTAGACAGAGATTTTGCGACACATAACCTTATTTTTACCTGTGGTTCACCGATTTTAAAGTTTACGAAAAATCAATACTTACTTTTATTCTCCATAAGTTATATATTGATATTTAAATATATACAAATAATTCTCTTGATTTTGTTTTTCAAAGTAGATGTAACAATACAGTATAAACAAAACACAAAAAGTAAGGTTAGGTTTGGTAGTAGAATAAAAAGCAAGTGTGCCAGATTGTAACATATAAATAGATTACTGATTTAAAACATCCTTAAAAATGCAAGTCCGTTTTAATTTCTTTATACTATTTTATTTTTCTTACTGCTATGGATTTTTCGCTAATTAGAGCCTATGTATTAATGATATTTTAATTAATACGGCATTAAAATGACAACCTTCTTAAATAATTGATATTAAAAATTCTACAATCCGACAACCACGCAGTTTAACAATAACGATAACGATAAGCTCTTCGGTATTCATCCGTAATTAAAGGAGTCCGGTATAGTTAATAACGATAACGGATCATGTTTGCGTTACTGCGCAGACTCAGAATAACGTTAACCACAACGGAATTGCAAAATAAGAGGTGCAAAATGTCTCTAATAAAAAGTTAGCAATAGTGCCCACTTAAAAATGATTACCCCGCATAGCGAAAGGTTTAAATCCGGTTTTTTAAGCCCAATTTAATCGGTGTTATAAGCAAAAAAAGCAAAAAGTAAATAAAAAATTATCTTTAATATATTTTAATTCTGATTCCAGTGTAAAACAGTAACTAAATAATTAATAAAATTGGCAAAAGTCATGTAAATAAAATTTTAACGTTTATTTTTATTACTGATTATCGAGGTGATTTTTTAGAATATTTTAAATTTAACAGAAGTCAAAATATTAAAAAGGAATTAATTTGCAAATAGTAATATACATATGATATAAATATTTTTGATCTAATTTTAAAATATCGTTATAATTATAACATATTCTGGAATATTATTTAACAATTTATTTGGTCATACATGCATAAATTAATTTTATAATTTTGACATGTGAAATATGATGTTGTTTTCCTATTCAAAATACTTTATTTAAATCTAGCCTAATTTATAATTAAATTGATAAACATAAAATACCAAAAGGAAAAGTTAACTTTCTTCTTTATTTACCTTTTTAAAATAGGTTCTAGGACAATGAAATTTTACAAGGGCTAGTAAATATACAACAAACAATGATATTTTATGGGGTATAATATAAAGCATTATTGTCTGTAATATTGTTAAAATTAGATTTTATTTATTACATAAGTAAATAATATATCTTTATTGCTTAAGTGCAGCTGTATGATTACGAAAAATGTGCTAAAATAAAATATATTTTTTTAGTATCCTAAAAAGTAGGCTTTAGTTTTAACTCTTTTTTGTATTATTATTTACCTAGATACCCAGATGTTTCACATAAGCCTAACAAAACGATATTTTTTAAGTAAATTAAAAGATATATTATATTTCATGAGTTAAAAGTTTAAATGCCAAATAAAACAATAATTTTACTTGTACTACCTACAAATATTTAAAATTAAATATGTTGATAATATTGCAGTAAACCGTTTACAATTAAAAACTTAATGTCTATCTTTAATAGTTTTGAAAGTATGGTAAATAGTTTTTGACGTGACAATGTCTGGCAATTCGATGGCTAGGCTGCACGCACCAAAAAACATGACTCATGTGCCGTTACCCCCCGCGTTCCATTTAAGGCTTGAAGTGCAAGCGAGAGCGCGGAACAAGCGACAAAGAGGCGCGTCCTTTGACATCTGTTTTTCTTCCATGTAAGTGAGCGTGCAGTGAAAAGTGAATGTGGTATCAATTGTTTATAGCAATAATGGCGGCTATAAAGGTAATAATTCTTTCAACGCTGTTACGTTCAACTATCGTCATTAAACCGACTTTGCAGACAACCAATTTTTTAAAGAGCTTTTGGAAAATACCAAATATTAGGTATGTGGTGTTTTCTTAAAGCTCTTTATAATACCTTTTATTAAAGATACAGTAGCTCGGAGTTTTATATTAATTAATATTTTATACTATAATAAATTGTAAATTGTGTTCCATTTAAAATAAGGTTGTTTTGCTGTATACCTCAAAAACTTGATTGCCAATTGTATTTAAAAATATTTGATATAAAAGAGCGTTAGAAATGCTACTACATTGCTTATTTAAACTATTTTATATTTTAAGACAAGTAATAAAGTACTTACCGATGACAAACACTTAATTTGGATGACCGTGCAGAGGTTAAAATGTAAATGTTTTATTATTCTCGTGTCTTAAATTAAAAACAACAAATTTTAGGAATTTAATTTAATATTTATCTTATTGTTTTAAAACAAATAAGTAATACTATATTATCGTAAACAATTTAGGATCAAAAGAAAATAAATTAATTAAATTGAAATACGCGATAAAGCCAAACAAAATTCAAAGCACTGTAAATGTAAGCCTTATTTTTATTAAATGTAAAAAGAAAAAAACATTTTTTTGCCTTTAAAAATATTTTTATGCTTTGGTTTAGAAAAACAATTTTTTGCCTTTTAAAATATTTTAAATTAAATGGGTCAATCAACTTTTATTTGTCCAAGCGCAAAATCACTGTGTACCTAGTAAAAAACAGAAGATATTATAAATGAAAATGTTATAATATTGGCTTTAAGGTTACTCTTGGTCCCCATGTTTTTATTTTATTATCCGCAATTTAAAAAAAAATATAGGTATGGGTATACCGCCTATTAAGAAAAAATATGCAAAATATAGATATATATATATGTTAGTTCGTAGAGTTTCACGGATGATTGACATCATCTGACACCAGTTAGATAGCATTGAAAATGCCAAGTGTGATCTTGGCGAAATGTCTGCAAAATTCCGCAAGGAATACAAACGACCAACGGATATACTCCCGAAATAATCACTCTACATATATATATATATATATATATATATATATATATATATATATATATATATATATATATATATATATATATATATATATATATTTGAAAAATTTGTTTTCTGAACCCTTGAACTATATTCTTAGTGTAAAATATTGGGATTTTGGTCCGAATTGAAAATTAAAAGATGTCTTTAGATTTTCATTTTATTAATTTACAGACGTTTCGGCACTTGGCCTTCATCAGTGTATTAATCTAAAAACTAATATGACAACAGTTACCTATTACATTATTTAATATTGTTGGTTTTCTTTTTTTATCTTAAATTTACATTTACAAATTTAAAGTGTGACATGTAATTTGTACTTATTTCCTTTCAAGGTAAGCCAATAAAACCATATTTGTATTGTAAATGTAAATTTAAGATAAAAAAAGAAAACCAACAATATTAAATAATGTAATAGGTAACTGTTGTCATATTAGTTTTTAGATTAATACACTGATGAAGGCCAAGTGCCGAAACGTCTGTAAAATTAATAAAATGAAAATCTAAGGACATTTTTAATTTTCAATTCGGACCAAAATCCCAAGATTTTACACTAA
This sequence comes from Listronotus bonariensis, assembly GCA_014170235.1. Lineage (NCBI taxonomy): Eukaryota > Metazoa > Arthropoda > Insecta > Coleoptera > Curculionidae > Listronotus > Listronotus bonariensis. Next base: position 80,938 of record JACEGR010002008.1, read on the forward strand.
GTATATATTTATATATATATATATATATATATATATATATATATATATATATATATATATATATATATATATATATATATATATATATATATATATATATATATATATATATATATATATATATAATATATATATATATATATATATATACTGTTGCTCAGGTTCCTACAGAAAATGCCAAAACAAGAACAATAATGCTCTATTTACACCCTTTCTTTTATTTGACTACTTTTGCAAGAAAATCTATTTTTACATCTCCTGGGGGCGCTGCGACAATTGCCTCCATCGCCCTCCCGCCCTGCGTACGCCTTTAATGTTGGTAAGCATTAATATCAGATCAGTGTTGGTAAGTCGGTATTCTTGGCAAATAATTGTCACCCTATGTAATTTTCCTTCAATAATAACTGCGGCCTAAGTCGAGGCAAGTTTCGCAAAAAAAGGGGTTGCCATTAATGTGTGTCATTATTTTTTAATTAATTGTGTTGTTCTGCATCGCATTTGGTGTGAATTTTACTGTTAGCATTAAATAAATGCCAAAAATAAAATATATTTTATCAAACAGTTTAGGGTTGGAAAGTCAGTCACTTGGATAACTAAGTTAAGAAATGGGTTTTTATAAATTAAGGTGTTTTTTGTTTTTACTATCGGCCCTGTATACAAGGCTCATATTTGCTGATTTTACTAAACCGGGTACAAGGTATCCTTTGGTATATTAATCAGCTACGCTGCAGTAAATCCCTAAATCCCGAAATCCCTCTTAAGCTCCCCTAGCATTACGGCAAGGAGACAACAGACAGATTTAAACTTTAATTTTTATTCCCACTCCACCTATTTTTAGGTGTTTACATACTTTACATACTCTTGACACACTTTTAACCGGTTCTTAGTTTTTTAAAACGTGTAAAATATTAAAACCTTATTAAACTTTTAAATCTTATTTTCAAGGGGCATAATAGAATTATGTTTTGCTATAAAACTTCGCCAAGTAGAATAAGCTTTTCGTGAAACTCTCTTTAATTAAATTTTCTATATTGGATCTGGTGTGAAATGGAAAACTGGAAAGCCTAAATAAATTGAGTTTTATTACAAAGCGCACGTAGTAAATAAAAAAGACTAGACTGAACGCGTTGAGACTTGACGGGTTTAATTTAGCTATACATTAAAAAAAAGGAAAAACGCAACAACAAAAAAAAATTAAACAAAGCGCATTAAACCCGCATGTGTCGTACATACTACTATAGACGGGTCGTTTATCACTGACAAATTAAACACGCAACATGCCACCATCCAACCTGCAACGTAATGTTAATACCGCGCATATGAATTGGCCACATAAACTTATTAAAGTATTAGCTAACCCCTATACCATCGTACATACACTATGCTAGAATGCATGTGTTGCGTCATATCAGCTGCGTTTGATATTTTGGGTAACTCTTAATGCAGTATTTAGGGCTTATTGAAAAAAAAAAAGGTAATAGTATAATTCCTAACTGGTTGAACGAACGACGCGCTGCGAAGTTCGGTAAACCAGTCAAGTGCAGAAAAGGCACTTTCGGCACGTGTTAGAAATGCTATTTTTTACGAGCGTAAAGAAAACATAAAAACATATTTTTATATACAGGGTGTCCAAAAATATGTGGGAAATCGCTCAAATTCATGCATATAGAACACGTAAAAATAATGTAACATATTTTTTTTTCCAAAGCCCCTCTTTACAGAGATATATGCCCTAAAGCAAACCGCTGGAAATCGGTTTTTCCTTAATTACTTTTATAGAACTTTGTAGAATAAAATAAATTTTTTATATGATAAACACTGGTAGGGAATCGTTAAAATGTTATCCTTATAAAACATTTGCCTTCATTAGTTCGCCAGGGACAGACTATCCCTTACACAATAGTGTTAATTATTTTTACACCCCGTATAATAAGAAACAAAAATAATTATTTTTAGGTAGCTTAAATCCTTAGCTAAAAAAAGGTACTCCTGTTAGATGTCGATAAATTGAAGTGTTTTCGACAACAACAAGTTATGTTGTGAAAATGGTACTTAAACCACTATAAAAATTTATATATTTTTTTATTTTCTCGAAACCAAAAATAGTAATTTATGTAACAAGTGCATAAAGTAATACTTTTTTAGGAGTGGGAAGTTTGACAGGCGAGTGCGGCAATCCCATGAGTAAAAAAACACTTTATACATGTGTTACATACTATATTTTTCCACGACCGTATAAAAATTTCCCAAAATACCATTTTATACATGTTATATTTATACAGAATCAGCTAAATAACATAACACATAGGCAATGTAAAGATAAGAGACAATCTAACGTGAATACCTGCATGTAAACACATCTGATTGGATTAGTCACATACATCCTTTTTTGTTGCTTTATTCGACGATATGCCAATACCTACCTGCTTAACCAGTATAAACCTAAAGCCGCGTACAGATCTGCACACGCATACGCTGAGTAACTACACACACGCATGTGTGCTCAAGCTGTGCGAGCTCAGATCATTCGTCGGAAATTTTTATTGCTACGTATGCGTGCGTGCTCATGGCGCTCCGAGAGTGCCGAAAGGATGCATACATACATGTATCCCATTATATGGGATATTTTTCATACTGGTCAATAAGCGCCAGGCAATCTTCTTTGAACCACTCGATTGACCACTCGAAAATCAATAAACAAAAACTTTCACTACAACAATCTTGAGAATACAACAATAGACGATTATTTCTGTCCAAACTGAGCGCGAACGCATATGCATGTTTCTTTGAAGCATTCGAAAAACCGACACCAGACCGGCTCGCGACGTGCGCGCTCAAGTCATTCGCGAGAAGCAACGCATGCGGCGAGAAGCCACGAGAGCAACGTCCACATTTGCACACTCATGTGTATGTGTCTTCGCTCATATGCGTGTGCAGATCTGTATGCGGCTTAATAATTTTAATTTTTGCAGCACAGCCATTATATTGCAACAAAAAATTATAGCGTCCTAATTTATTAAGGGAGAATTATCCTCTTTATAAATATGCATTAACTATTTAATTTTAGAAAATTGTATGTACCTACTTTTTGTAGAAATAATACTAAAACAGTATAAATTTCTCTTTAAATTTCTTAGTCATCCAAATTCATTATTACTATTAATTTTCGATATTTTTTTTTTTAATTTATTTGCAAACTGTCAAATTTTAAAATTAGTGACACATAAAGTAAAAGAATTAAAGTGAAATCAAAGGTTACTTGACCGTTTGGTTCAGTTGATGTCGCGTTTACTGTTACCTTGCATAAATTAATATTTAAATTTATTGTAGTAGGCACTAAAACAAAACACTAATTCGAAGTGTTAAAAAAGCTATTTTTTAAACACTATATGTAGTGTACTAGAATGGAGTAATTTTACTTTATGGTAACCAATAAAAACAGCCTTTTTTTACAGTCGTGGAAAAACAATGTTGCAGCATTGTAGAGAGTTCCATATTCCTCGATAATTAAAGCTTGAAAATGCATAAAATAAGGAAGCCTATGTCGAACCGACACTCAAAATTATTAAATACAACCCTATTTAAACAAAATGTTGTTTTTCTCGAAAACGCTTCATTTTTTTAGCTAAGGGTTTGTGCTTTTAAAAAATATTATTTTTATTTCTTTGTTACACAGGGTATGAAAATAATTAGTAGTATTGTGTAAGGGTAGGTACGGAGAATTTTATTTTAAGGAGTCCTACCTGGTATTTATCATATTAAAAAATATTTTATACTTATACATATCTCTGTAAAGAAGGGAACTTTTTTATATAAACTTGTCACATTATTTTTATGTGTCTTATATGAATCGGACGGTTGCCCACATATTCTTGGACACCCTGTATATATTAACACAATACTGCCCAATACCCTACTTGTACTTATTAATATTGATGGTAAATATACAATTTGTGGCATTTTGCAGGTTAATAGCGGATGAAAGGAGTTTTTATGTTGTGGAAATATTAGTGTCTGCAGAATGTGTTTCCTTCACTAAACTAATTTTAACTTAATAAAACTACGTTTTTTAAATCAATATAGAAAATATTTTTCTTATTTTTCTTAATTTATTTATCAATATGTTACGTCTTTTACAGCCTTGCTTTAACAAATCTTGTAAAATTAACAAAATATGTTTTAGAGAAAAATAAGGCTGGAAAACAAGTTTGTACGTTGCTAAGTAGATTAAAGTAAAAGTTTTAAATTAACTGTTTCTTACATCCGTTATCATGACCTGATGTTTTGCTTTAGGTTTAGAAAATAAATTAAACACAATAATATCGTGATAATAAAAGTTTTTTCATAAAGTAATATTACTCGTCATATTTAGGAACAATCCGTATAAAAAAACATTGTAAGCGTTAAGATACATTTGAATTAAATTTGAAAAGATTAGCATAAATAATTGGTTTTTGTTATATTTTAAATAATAAATTTACCTATTTTATTACTAACTAAGATTATTATTTTTTAAAACCTCCAGTTAACCGCTGCAACGAGACGCGCCAATTCAAACAGAACGAGATTAGGGGCTGCCGACCCACCGCTTCCACCTTTCGTCGGACGGTGACACGAACAATGCACATCTTACCTTGAATATTTTCTATGCTTTTGATTTTCTATTGTCGGCGAGCTCATTTCAACACTTGTGTATCAAGTCTCATTTTGATATGTCCAATAAAATACACCCATTTTTATTAGCTGATCAACTAAACCACAACATTGTGCTCCTTAAAATTATTCACAGCCATCTCGGATAATCCGGTACCAAGGCGCAAAAACCCAAGTTCTATAATAATATCTTAGGAGATAAAAGCTGTTGCGTGCTGCTTGCTTGCTTGTTATGGCTTTCATGCTAGTGAATCGCCAGCTCTCTCCCTTCCGGTCATATAAGCGATGTCGCTTATAAGCTTTCCAGGACTTTGTCGTTGGAACTTCGGATAGTCGAGCTTTGTAGCTCCCAGAAGTTTCTAGCACATGTCAATAACGAAGCTATGAAATGCATAAATTGCGGCCATTCTTCCCAAGAGCTGCTACTGGTATCGCGCATAACCGGTTTCCTTCAGTAATGACGTCACCCGCAGCGCCCGCCTCCATTCTCCATTAAATTATACATGAAAGAATACCTCGTGCAGTACGCCAAACAGAAAAACATCAGGTTATAGGAATCTTCACTCACAGCGCCTAGCTCCAGAAAAAAGATGCCTTTTCAATTTAAGCAGTGAGTTTCCTATCTTCCTCGGGACACCAAAACGTCTTCTACATCCTCCATGCACGATTCCACATGAGAGCCCGGTATAAACTCCCTTCCAACGTCTAATCACTACCGAGAACGAACGAAAACCTATTGGAGACATTTCTGCACCTCTTAAAAATAACAGACGTTTTTTGGCCTCCTTATAGTTATCTTTATTAAACATAACGATTACGGCAGCAGTTTTAGACAAAAGATTTTGCAGCCTCTGTTAAGAAATTTTGTGTCTGCGGTTTCGACACATAACCCTATTTTTGCCTTTGGTTCACTGATTTTAAATATATGCAAACCGTTCTCTTGAATTTGTTTTTAAAGTAGATGTAAACAATACAGTAAAAGCAAAACACAAAAAGCATGGTTAGGTTTGGTAGTAGAATAAAAAGTAAGTGTGCCAGATTGTAACACGTAAATTAATTACTGATTTAAAACATCCTTAAAAATGCAAGTCCGTTTTAATTTCTTTACACTATTTTATTTTTCTTACTGCTATGGATGTTTCAGCTAAATAGACCCTACGACTTATGTCTAGGTAGCAGCGGTCACAAATTTTCAGAACTGTCATTAACGGCGCTGCGTTGCCAATTTTGTCGGCGTACGTGGTACGTGTTTAAAAATGGTTCAAAAGCAAAAGCGTTTGTGTAGGTTATGTAATGTAGGCTTTTCCCGCTTTTCTTGGAGTTTTATGCTTGTGCTGTTGTGCTTTTCTTTACTCTTTTGCAGTTTATCAATAATAATTATCATTTCCTCTAGATCATTGAAACATTGAGTTCAGTTGTTCAGTGTTCTGATTATAACCAGTGTTATCGTTATTAATTTTCAGGTAGTAAATGTAAGAGAAAAATAGAATGAGAATGGTTTGCTATAATAAGTAATTACCTATTTTTTTTAAGTTTGCCATGGATGTTCTGGAAAAATCTACTACTCCTACTACTATTCAGCAGGAAACTACCACTCCTAGTACTGTTGAACACTCCTACACAAAGAAACGCAAATGTTATAAAAATCCGTCGAGTTATAATTTTAATTGTGAATGTGGGAAAAATTTCAGTTTTAAAAAGCATTTCAATGCTCACAGAAGAAAAGTTCATAGTGAAGTGAATACAGAATTTGTAGTGAATGGAAATAATTTTCAAAAATGTTGTACATTGTGTGATTACTCTACTCACCCTAGATTTGAGATGATGGAACATTTTAAAAATGTGCATAGTATTACTTTTGCCATAGAAAAACATACATTTGCATCTGAAAATGAATTTTTACTATGGAAAAGAAACATCGAACACGATACTACTTCCCAATTTAGTAATAAAGGTAGTCAACATTCTTTGAATCATAAGATCACAAACTTTCATTGTCATCGATCAGGATGTTACGTTCCAAGAGGAAAAGGCTTGAGGTCTTTGAAAACACAAGGAAGCTGTAAAATCAATGCATTTTGCCCAGCAAGAATAGTGAAAAAATGCTGAATGATGGTACTTGTATTGTTAATTTTTGTGGCACTCATGTAGGTCATCAAAACGAGCTCAAACACCTTCATTTAACACCAATGGAAAGAAAAGAATTGGCTAAAAAATATCACTAAAAATTCCTTTTGATGATATCCTGGATCAGATCAGAGATTCAATTTATGATTGCTCGTTGGAAAGAATACACCTTCTTACACGAAAAGATTTACATAATATCGAAACATCATTCAATCTACATTCAAAAGCTGTTAGACACAAGGATGATGCCACAAGTGTAGATGTTTGGGTTAGAGAAATGGAAAGAGAAGGCAAATGTGTTTTATTTTATAAACCCCAAAGTATCTCTTTAGAGAATTATCCAAATTTAAAATCAGAAGATTTCGTATTAATTATAATGACAGAAGCCCAGTTGGACATTTTGAGAAAATATGGAAATGACTGTGTATGCTTGGATGGCACACACGGACTAAATAGTTATGACTTTGAACTAAATACATTATTAGTTTTGGATGAACTCCGGGAAGGATTTCCATGTGCCTTTATGATATCTAATCGATCAGATTCGCAGGTACTGACACTTTTTTTTGAAAAATAAGAGAACAATTAGATGAAATACTTAGACCAAAGGTTTTTATGTCGGATTTGGCTGAAACCTTCTTTAATGCATGGATTAGTGTTATGGGCATTCCTGAAAAAAGGTAAATTCAATCTATACACTTTTAATAAATATGTTAACTATTTTATATTTTAGGCTTTACTGTACCTGGCATGTGGACAGATCTTGGAGAAAGAATTTAAACAAAATTAAATCTCGAGAATCTCAGGTATGTTTTGATTAGTTTGGTTAAATTAATTTGTATAATAATCCTGAAAAGACTTAATTTTTATATTGTAGGTTCTAATTTATAAACATTTACGGACAATTTTGACAGAACGTGATCCAGATGCTTTTCACAAAATGTTGGAAGAATTTTGTAGTATTAATGATGTAGAATGTGCAGCCTTCATTAAATATTTCAATGATTATTATGCCAGTAATTATGAATATTGGGCTTACAGTTATCGGATACATGCTGGTCTGAATACAAACATGCATTTAGAAAGGATGCACCGTTCTATTAAATACATTTACCTGAAAGGGAAAGCTGTAAAAAGGTTGGATAAGGCAATAGCAGCAATTATGCGCTTTGTTAGGGATAAATTAATCAACAGAATTATAGGTATTTACAACAATGTTATACTGACTATTCTTTGTTACTAATTTTACTTTTTTTTATTTTTGTAGTAATCAACAAAGGAAAAATATCAAGTAAAATTGCCAACATAAGAACGAGACATCACAGAATGAAATCAATGGATTCCACTAGGCTCCTTCAATTTGATGAAGGCTGGGAAGTTTTATCTGAAAATTATTCAGAAATGTATATAGTACAAAGGCAAGAAACTAATTGCAAGAATTGCCAGCTAGTTTGCTTAGATTGTGATACATGCCTCCATCAATTTCAATGCTCTTGTCTTGATTCTGCTATTAAGTACAATATGTGCAAACACATTCATCTAGTTGCTAGCTCAATCAAGGTTAAGCATATTTCAGGAAATGAAGGTATATTTATATTTTTTTTTTAATTAAAATGATATTGTATTAACCTGTACAATTTGAGGCATTGCGATATTCTTATATAAATCATATTTCTAAACTTACTCATCAAGAGATATGTTAAAAAACATCATTTAAAATGCTTTTTTTTCAGATTTTGATTAATATTTATTTACAAAAACTCACAAAACAAAATGATACCTTTTGAACATGGAGCAGAGAAAAGTAAATTAAGGTTTTAATTGATTATTGATGGTGTATAGATAGAAAGTGGTGGTAGTGTAGTCGAAAGTTCCTCTCTCATTAATGCGTAAAATTGTTTTTAAACATATTACTAGGAACCTCTTCATTGATCTCCATTCTCTAATTAAATTGGGTATATTCATACTTTATTAATTTACTGCTGTTATGAATTGATTTTTAATAATAACGAATGTGTATATATTGTTTTGGTAATAAAGTATGAATATAATATTTCTTAGTTGTGAGGGGTCTTTTGGTATTTGGTATCATTTTCGTGTCGGTTTGGTGTAGGTAGATCTACGCAAAACTGTTATTTTTGTTTATATAATCAAATTGATATTGTTATTTTTCACTTTTTAGAAACCAAAGAGGAGATTGGTGATTGTCTGGTAATTGCTGAATCTCAAAATGAAAATTTTGAATCAACCTTACAAGAATTAAGCAAAAATAAACCTTGCCAAAGCATCAGTGTACGTAAGGAGAAACTTGAAAAGGCTTTTCTGGAGACTTTAGGAACGGTGTCAAACTTGGATGAAATTGAAATAATGGAAAAAATGTTTGTTCAAGTTGGCCCAGCACTAGCAGCTGTCAGAGACAAAACATTACCATTGTTTCAAATGAAACACAGTTTTGTTCCCAATAAAAACATAGCTCCTCAAAGATTTTACTCCACAAAAAAGAAAACATCTAAAAAGCTGTCAGAAAGTTTACTACTCACACTTCTGCTGATATAAACAAGAATGCATCTGTGCTGGTTAGAGGAGATCAGAACACGTAGTAAAAAATAGGCTATATAATAATAATAATTGTTATAACTCCATTATTTTTTAAAGTAATGTTTGTTTATTTTTCTGTATCTTTTATATTTTTATATTTTCTGAGATTTTATTACGCTTGCACTATATAAAATCTCTTCGCATATGGGGTGATGTTATAACCCTATTATATTCCTAGTATTATTTTGTATTTATCCCATATTTATTAGTACATTCAATAATTTTATCAATAGTGTAAGTCTGGAAATACATTCCCACGATTTTGAAAGGGCAAGAGATGAACCTTGTCCCGTAAAATTGACTAGCGAGTGGCATTTATATTTCCAAACATACACACACATGTTGATAAACAAAGGGCCTTTCTGATACGGTTTCTGTAATCATTCCTTCTAAGAATATTTTTATAGCTCTCAGGCCGTTGGACATTTCTTAGAGATATTCCCCAAGCGCCTTTTGACGGTTACAGAAACCAATAAGCGAAAGCTCCTCCTTTATTTAGATTATATTAGGGCCTAGTTTCAACTTAGTGTTAGGACAGTTATTAAAAGACAGTCTTTAGAAACAGTCATAAGAATAAGATGTAAGAATTAGTTGCAACACCGTAGTTGTTGCAACAAAATAATTAAGAATAATGTAATCATCAAATTGTGAATACTGAGTGAAATCTCCAAATCATTCTTTATAAAAAGAATTGAATATATCAACGAGGAAAAGTTGAATCAAAAGTGTTTTAATCCATAAAAAGTCCATGAAGTGCAACATTGGTCATATGAATAGTTTATATTATATACCTAGGTGTAAATATACATTTTTATGTTCTTGTTTGTGTTTAAGATTTTAAAATAATCTTTTGGAACAAATATATTCTAGATTTCACATTTAGTGTTTTACTTATTAATTCCCAGCTAACTCATAAGTTCATTACAGGAAATGTCGAATCAACACTATAACAAAGTTAAGTAAATTATCAATAATAAAAATAAAAAAAATTAAATATTAAATAAAGACATCCAAAAGAACAATACACATATTTATTAGTATTTTCAAAATATTATAATGTGGAAGAATTGTTTAAGGGCGAGGCCTCAATTTAGGGCTTATGCTTGTAATTACTTGAAAATGTCATTTTAATAGTTCTGGTCACGGGCTGTCTAAATTTATACGAATAAAACATTTTCTGCCCAAAAAATATTTTTATTGAAATGTATAGAACACCTAACTCGACCCTATCCTGTATTTATACAGACTAAAACAAAAAAAATGTGGGAAAAACATTGTTATTCGTTAATTTGAAACAGCTGATAATTTTTGTCCTTTTTTATTTTAAATATTTTTTTTTGCATGATATACAAAACTATTTAAAAATTGCCTTTAACGTTTACTTTCAATAGTGACAATATATTATTGTCAAGACAAAGAAAATCAGCATAATTTGGCAATGCCGCCACAACCTTCCATCTTCTACGCGGTATCCCCACTACTATTTTAATTTGTGACCCGTACTCCCTAGACGTAAGTGACCCTATGTATCAATGATATTTTAATTATTACGGCATTAATATTTCAACCTTTTTAAAAAATGATATTAAAAATTCTACAATCCGGCAACCACGCAGTTTAACAATAACGATAACGATAACGATAAGCTCTTCGGTATTCATTCGTAATTAAAGGAGTCCGGTATGGTTAATAACGATAACGGATCATATTTGCGTTACTGCGCAGTCTCAGAATAACGTTAACCACAACGGAATTGCAAAATAAGAGGTACAAAATGTCTCTATTATAAAAAAAAGCTGTTACGTATTTGCTGGTTCACCCGATATATTCATTGGCATATTACAAGTTAGCAAAAGTAATGTGTTGGTTTTATAATTGACGTTAGAAAGCAAACCGCGTCCCCACATTAGAAATTTCATACAATAAACGGGCTCCCGCTAACTTTGGCATTTGAAGTTGCTAATCATAGATATCTGGCCCAAATTTGAAAATTTATTATGCCGCGCACAAACCTTGCAGTATGCGGTCTAATTCAACTCAAATTTAGTATCTGAAAATTTTGAAATTAGAGTATAAATCTATGGTTAAATCCTTTACAAATTTTAGGGGATTAGGATGATCATAGATAATGCCAAAAATGTGATAAATATCATAGTTATTTAAACGGTAAGTTTGTAATGTTTACTATAAAAATATTATTTTATAAAATTTGTAAATTATAAAATGATATTTTACTTTTTAAACCATTAGGAACCTTAAAGATATAGTTATTTATTATAGAAGAGAAAAAACTCTGGATTTTAGTGCGAGATTGTGTTGTGTCTCGACGCGAATCGAGAGGAGACAAAAACTAAGAGCTAAAACCAAAAATTTGTTCGTGTTTAATGCACTATTTTTCTGTGACAAAAAACGATGGAAAAAAGATATTTTTCTACTGGCGACTAGTGCGGAAAAGTACTTTTCGGCACTACTTTTCCGCACTAGTGCGGAAATGTACACTTTTCGCACTACTTTTCCGCACTAATGCGGAAAAGTTCAAAGATTTTAAACCAAATATTAGTAAATCGCAATCAAGGATTGTAATGCACTTAAGACTTTAAAATAAATTTTGCTTTGGTATGGCAAGATATTAGGTAGCATTGTGTTAAAATTTAAAAAAAAAAAAAAAAAAATTTTAGTTTTTATCTTTTCCCTACCCTCGTAGAAAAATAGCGTTCCTAACACGTTGACTGCTTGACCAAACTCCGCCGCGTGCGGAAAAGTGACACTTTCAGCACTAGTTAGGAAATATACTATACTACAATACATTAGTATTAGTTAATTAATGATGTAAAATTTAAAGTTTTAAACTAGTAAATTGTTGCATTAAAACGACAATTGGACCTGCGTTGCTATGAAAAATTTTAAAGTAAATATTAAATATCTGTCAATGTTATTATGTGATTTGATGGATTTGAATTAAAAATAGTGCTTGTTCAGTAGTTATTTTTAATAATAGAAAGTTATGAAACCTTTGATTGTACTTTTGACACAAAGGAAATGTAAGTTCTGTGAAATTAAGTATTTTTTCCTTTAACATTTAACTTACTTTACTTCCCTAAATAAGTTATTTCATGGAAAATCACACTTTATTATCTTTATGTCTCTGTTACTTTTTTCACGTCCTAGAAAAAAAATTATACATGTTATTACTTCAAAAATTATGATTATTATGTTTTTATTTAAATAAGTTTAAAAAATAAGTAAATGTTTAAAATTAAATATTTATATTTATTCAAATACCAAAAATTTTTAAATTTAACCTAATAAATAATACTAAATAATAAAATTCTTACAAATAGAAATAATACGATTTTGTAATCTTACAAATAAATTTTGTTACCAAATAATTAAAATATCCTTAAATACATACTTATTCTTTTTTCTTAAAACATTGAAACCCCACGTTTTTGAGTCCTTATATATTTTAAATTTAAATTAAATATTTTTCCAGAAATTATTATTGATTTAGTCCCTACATCTACATCAGAGAAAAGGTAAAAGTCGCAATATTACTGCCTAAATCTGAAAGTAAAATTATTTGAGTTTATTATTTTATAATTTAAATTATGCTGGATCCCAAGAAAAGTTAATTTTGTATTGTCACCTTTTTAAACTACAGAATTAAAATACACCCATTTTTTAAAAAAGCCAGTACCAAAATTTAAAAGTTAATCGAAGATATACAGTGGGTACATTAGGTGTGCAAACAAATAAATATTTTATTATTTTGCAATTTGTAAAAAAAACATATGTTTTATAAAATTATGTGCATGGTATGTAAAACAGTAATAACGGCAGTATATGTATTAAACTAGTATACAGTGTGTCCCAGGATAGTTGTTACAAGAGGACAAATAGTTCAAAAATTTAAAAAATTTTAAACGTCGCAGGGTTCAAAACTAATAAATACAAGATTTTACTCCGATTGATAATATACATGGCGACTTATAATTTAGTATATGAAAAATGGCCAGGTATAAATTACCTTTATTTTTAAAAATGGGACAAAATTGTGTAAATGTTGTTAAGAATTATTATTATGTCAAAAATAAAAGGTAAATTAGAATACAAAAGTATACTTTTATGCTTTAACTTTAATTTTAACCCATAATTTTAACATAGAATTCAATTATTTACAACATTTATCTCTACAATTCTGTTTTATTTTTTAAAAGTAAGTAAAATTCTATTAGCATCTTTCCTATTTTTAGTTATAACTCGTCCTGTAAAATACCAATTAAAGTCAACTTGCCCCTGAAACCAATTTTCCAAAATTTTTCAAAAATTCTTTTAGTCCATTTGTCCTTTTGTAACACCTATCCTGGGACACACTGTACTGGCTGTTAAGTTATACATTTACACCTCCCCATAACTTTTTTCTTTTAATGGTACATAATAATTCCAAATATTAGTTTGTTAGGCTAATTCTGTTTTCAAATTATTAATTGGATTTTTATTATCTCTTAAGATATACAGGTAACGACAAAAGGTATGAATTTTTAAAAATCTGTCCCTATATATTGTTTTACCATGAAAAAGACCTTATAAAAAGCTTAAAACAAATTTCGCATTTCATATACCTATCTCAATTAGTTTTTAAAATATGGTCATGCAAATCTGATAAATAATTTTTAAATTTTATTAGGGACGTAATAAACCTACATCCCACAACTTTTTTTTGCCGTATAAAAGAATTAAAAACACCATTTTGTTAAAATGATTCCCTAGAATCTGTATCTTTTAACAAAATTACATTTTCTCTTAAGATATCCATATAGAGGTACAACAAAAATTAGTATTATTTTTTTATTATTAACCTTGTATATTGAATCACCATTTAAAAGATAATTTAAAAAGCCTTACAAAAACACCATATTTTATGGGTTCCTCTTTAATGGTTTTGGAATAATGGCCTTAAAAAAATTATTGGGCAATTATTGCCATAACGGTCAAGTCAATTCTACTAAATTAATTAATGGGCGAATGTCGCTAATATGGTCCCAATATAATGACCGCCCACATGACGGTTGTCCAAACTTAGGTTAAGACACTAATCATTAACGAGAGAGAGATAACCCTTTTTTGTTAGTTTCAATACGGTTATTAGCTTCACAATAACAGACAAATAATTTTTAAAAGGTAATTTAATCCCTATGAACATCTCGAAAAAGATGTTAAGAACACAAAAGCTACAATAAAACTTAAAATATTGTTGTTTAAGTTTTGTACTATTTTATTATTTCTTAAACGTTCACGGGCACTTTTTGTAACGCAACCACTAACGTGACGCCTCCCGGACGCTTTTTTTCTTATTAAACGGCTAAACCGGTAAGTAAAAACTATTTTTATTTATACCAATTAGACAAATGTTACAAATGGTTAGTATTTGCAAACAAAAAAATGGTTTTCGTTGAAAAAAAAACAACACTTTTATAGAAAAGTAAAAATATTTATTTGTACACATGACTAATATATTAAAGTAACATTAATTCCTATAAACTAAACATAAATTGTTACAAAAAGTACTTAGAAAAATATAAAAGAGTTTACATTAAAAAATACAACCCCTTATAATTACATTTTTGTCAAAAGCTTGACCCAGTTTGTGAAAATACACCTGGATTTTTTTACTAACTAACTAACTAATTTAAATGCAAGTTTTTTGACCAATTCTGCTTTACCTATTTTATTACAATCTGTGTACCATTTTTGTAAGTGCTTCTTATATTTATGATTACCATAATGTGTTTCTATTTTTTTAATCCGTTTAAATAATTTAACAAGGGGAGCACCAAACCTTGTGATTTAGCTTTATAGCAAGCACTTGTAAACTAAAATTTTAAAAGTTTCAAAACATCTATTGTAGGAATCACTGCTAATTGCTTTAAGTATGTGGACAAGAATATTTTGTTTTGATAAACAGTTAAAATTATAATGTAAAAATTAATTTAAAAACCGGAAAAATAAAGTATTTTTTAAAAACAACTTTATCACAAACGTCAAATATTTATTTATATTTGACATTTATCGAAATTTTTGAAGGGTCAATGTTTTATTACCAATAAAGACTTAACTGTCTTAACTAAAATTAAAGTTAAACAAAAATTGACCACAATTTTTAATAATTTGGTAAAATGCTTTTAAAGACATCAATATTTATTTTTCATGTTAACATCGACGGTCAACATTGATTTTGCGTGTATACCTCAGCACTACTTCCAATTTCCCGCTGTCAAGTGTAATTAATCATATATTAAGAATAAACACGAAATTGCCGTCTATCTTTATTGGATACATGCAAGTTAGCAATACTCATTGTTTCGACAAGAAAATTGAGAATGTCTTTGTCTAACACATTTTATTTTGCTTACAAATTGTTGTCATTTGTCTTTACTTTACATTAAAATGGTGACATAATCGTCTTGTTTCGTGATTTATGATAGTGTGATAATACATAATTAATTGGAAACTACACTAATTTTTTATGTTTGGATCATATTTCCGTATTTTTTAAAGCTTTTTAGAAGATCTTTTAATTAGAGATATAATATACAGGGTGTTCCATAAAAAAATCATACTTTTTGTCCTACCCTGTATATTTTATGGGATATTAAAAGCCTAGTTATTAATTGAGAAACTCTTCCTTTTTGAAGTAGTTTAAAAATTAAAATAAGTTTTTTTATATTTTGTTTTAATTTCCGACGTAATATTCATTCTAAGATAATTTACCCTTAAACCCACCTTATGTTTATTTGGGTTATTTTACTGTCATTCCATTTGTAAAAGTCCCTCGTAATTTATAGTTCATTTTCCATGATCCATTATAAACCTTTCTCGAGAAGGGGTACGACGTTAACATATTATTTCACTTATGCCTGGAAATGAAAAGGATAGATACTTTTTAAATTGAGTTCTCCAGCCAAAAATTTTTGAAAGCATAAATTTATTTTACGGTAAAATGCATTTAAAACTGATTCGAAAATAAATTTTTAAATTAACATTGATAAAATAATTTTTTACTTTCATTTTCTTTAATTTTATTGTTTCGAATAGTCCATTCTCTGTCTGTTCATGCGGAATTTTTGTCAAGACAGTGAAGCACGACGGTATGGAGCAATAACAAAGCCTGATTAGTCATCCTATCAGGAATGTTTACATGCAGGCATTATTTGCCTAATTTTCCTAACTACGGTACGAAACTTACGGGGATGATTTCCTATGTCTTTAAATAAAAAAAGTTTCTATAAACTAAAGTGACCATATGTTTAATAATACAAATCGGGACAAATAAGAAAAGAAAAAATAACTTTTAGCTTATTGGGTCCAGTGGTGTCTTAGTGGGCACCACAGCCGATATTATTAAAAAAAGGTACGTCACCAACTTTTTTTATTAGGCAATTGAAAATGCCGCTAAAATACTTTTTTAAGACCCAAATTTTCTTCGTATCTAGCGTATATTTCAAGAAAAAAAGACTTCTTTAATGTTTTTTAAAAAGTACCCATAGATTACATAGTAAAAAAACAAAAATAAAAATTATTATTTTACATTATATACATTATATTTACAAATTTTATTTTATGCTGTTTATAAAAGTTATATTTAAGTTTTTTTATCTTTGAACAAACCACGGAGGCTAAAAGCCTAAATACTAACAGTACCGTGGGTGTCTTAAGCGAGGTAAGAGGGAGTTTGTTGACACGGGACTTAAATACTTGAAGATTTGGGGGGGAGAAGATCTCCGTGGGCAGCAGGTTCCACATTCTAGAAACTCTAGGGGTTCGGGGCCTGTCCAGTTGGACCGTATAGGGATGCATACGCGCGGCACCACGAGTTTCTTTGTTAGGAACCGTGAGTGGAGAAACTATACTGGACTTCAGAGCAGAAGCCATGAAAGTACCTATAAAAAAGTGATTAATCCCCACAGCCCGACGATGGGAAACGATCTAGGACTCACTTAGAAACTCAAGAGACTTATTCCAGCAGTGTGATACGAAGAAAAGATCTGCTGTAGATCTTTTGTGGCGAAATCCATACTGCCTGTCATGCATAATTTAGTGATTTTCTAAATACTTAAGAATTTGTGAATTAATGAATTTCTCCATTACTTTACAAAGAACTGAGAGAATTAAGATTGGTCTAAAGTTCGTACTTTTCTTTTACCACTGTATAAAATGCAAGAAAATACGTAAACATTTTAATTAAAATTATACCCAAAAATGTTTTTTTTAGATAGAAGGTGTTAAGAAAAAATGCATTTTCTAACATAACTTTCATACCTCTCCAGATACTTTCACAAAATTTGAGATACCTCTTTTAACCATTACAATACATTTTTTGCTGTATTTTTTTAAATTTCACCAGTGGTGTTGGAACCAGATTTGTATTCATTTTTTTTTTTTTGAAGAAAAAAAAGTAGGTATGTTATTTCTTTTTCTTCGAGTTAATATTAGTTTTAAAATACCTATTTACTTTAAATTAAAGAGTTAAAAGCCATTTTAATGCATCACAAAATCGCTTAAATCTGATATGGTGTTTGGTGTGTAACATTGGTTTCTGTCTAATTTGTATTAAAGTATAGGTAAATTACTTAATAATGTTTGTATAAATATTGTAATTATTTAACACTTTTAAGTAAAATTTGGACAAAAACGAATTTTACATACAAACACCACATTAGAATTTAACGATTTTGCCATGCATCAAAATGGCTTTTCGTTAACGAATACCGGTTGTTGCACGAAAAAATTACAAAATACCAAATTCACACAAAAGTTTATAAGTACTTTAAAAATGATATTGCTTCAAAGAAAAGCAATGGTGTACTATTTTTGCTTAAAAAAATTAATACAAATCCTTGTCGACTGCCACTGGTAGAATTTTTAAAAAACTTTAACAGCAATACACGTAATGTAATGGTGTAAAAAAGTTTACCAAATTTTGTAGAAATATCAAAAGTAGTAGGACAGTTATGATAAAAAAGGCATTTTTTCTTAAAACTTCAACAGCCTGTATTTTAGAAGAAAACATTTTAGACATTTTATTTGATTTTTTTTATTAAATTCTATACAGTATTAAAAGCAAAGTACCAACCTAAGAATAACCCTGTAGATACTTTTAAGAATAGGTTAATTTAGGTATTTTTTACCATTTTAAAAATGGTAATATTTGTTTCTTTTATTCCTAAAAATTTTGTTTATCATATCAAATACATAATTGTTAGGGGTATTTAATACATTCTTTTTAAAATTTTGGATCAGATCCTATAGTCTATCGGTCCTATAAAAACAGAGCAAAGAAATAACGAAATTTATAATTTTCATATATAGTTTGTTTTCTTTACCTTATATGTTTAAATTATTTGTTATTTATTTGCATATAACATTCATTACAAAACCACGAATAGATTTACCCAATGTCACTAAAATAACAAAGTTAGTTTCAGAAATAATTTAAAAAATCGGCTCATAGTAAAGTAAGGTGAGGTAGATAACCATATTATTATTACAGCTCCTTTTCTCTTTAATAATAAACTACCTATGTCAGGCAAACAAATGCTTAGGGAACATCCTATACATAAACTAAATTCCAGCCTATTTAGTTTGTTCTATTTAAGGCACATTTATTAAGAGCCTAATAATTTCCAGAGCTTCGTCGGTGGAAAATCTGGATAATGGAGCTTGAAGCTTCCATAAATTTTAAATTATACGTTTACGTCAATCGCTGATGAGCAAAAAAATCAATGCTATGCATGAATTATCGACCATCAAAAAACTAAGAGCTGCTACCGAAATTACGCATGACCGGTTTTTTTCACTGATCTCGATGGATTACTAATGTTATAACCTACGCGAAACAAAAGTTACATTTCATGGGCGAAAAAACCGGTTTGTACGCAAGCCAGCTGAGGGTAAACACACCCGGCCCCAAACAAACTATCCGCATTATAGGGAAGAATTTGTTGACGGCGTCCTGGTTTTGTGTTCGAAGTATTGTAGCTAATGAGCGTTACGGTCAGATCGCGGACGAAGGGTACGGGGTGCGGGTGTTTGTATTTTGCCATGGCTTTAAAGTGCGCATGTTCGTCCACCCACTGCGCGAGGTCGTAAAAATCCGAAAAATACTTCTTGCCACTGCGGATCTAAATGTAGGTTATCTATGGTTTTCTGTAAAAGCCCATCGAGGACCCAGCGTGTCACGGACGTCTTGTCATATCTCCGCTCCGGAAGAACAACGACGCAACTGCAAAACCAAGATATTTTGACTTAATTAGACAATAAAATTTCAAAATATTTTTTTTACAGTAAAACAACGACGTTAGCAGAAAACCACTAATGGCCGCCAGATGGTACATTTTTCTCACTTTGTTTACATATAAAACTATTACAACTGTTAGCGTAGGGCCTTATATCACTGCAAAGAGCCTATGGCCGTGCGTTTCCCTGATGAAATGTAGGGGGATGCGGTGCAAAAATTTTGTATTTAATCAAACTGCAGTAATATGAGTCAATTATACCACGCTTTAAATTACATCTGATCATAAATTAAATCTTTACAAATAAGGCAAAATAGTTTTAAGGTTTGAACACATATAACCACACCTGTCCTGCACTACGGTGCACGGCTGTGTCGCGGTTTTGAATTGTACCGTTGTAATTAAATGCTGTAGGCTTAATATCACCGCTCCGTCCGGGAAGCCCCACCTACCTAAGCAAATAAGAATACTGTAAAGTATTAGTAATACATAAGTCTCTATTAAAAACGCTGTATATTACTCAAATCTATTGTTTATACAAGGGTATGTTCAATTTTTTTGATATTTCGCCGTTGCTGTTACACAAAAATACTTTTTTAAGACCAGTTTTCTGGTTCACAAACCCATCACTAAACCTGACTTGGAAAACATACGCAGAGCGATGCAGATATCTCTTTCGCAGGATCTTAATTTAATATTGGATTGGGGCGCGAAAAATCTCGTTCATTTTAATGCATTCAAAACACAATCAGTCCTTTTCGCGAAAAGAGTCATCAAATACTCATCCTCTACTTATAAGCGGCCAAGTTTTACATATCAAAGACACCTTCAATCTTGTGGGCGTCACATTTGATAGTTACCTTAACTGGCATAAACACATTGTATCTATAGCCACGGCAGCTTCAAAAATGCTTGGATTTCTCTTTCGAGCCAAAAAGTATTTTTTCGCTTCTAATTTATACACTTTATATGTGTCCCAAATCCGACCTTCCTTAGAATATTGTTCTCATATCTGTGGCATGGCGTCCCCCACAACCCTTAGCATTCTTGATTCTATTTAAAGAAGAGCTATTCGTCTCATTAATGATCCTTCACTTACAGAAAGGCTTTTCTCTCTTGCCCATCGTCGGACTGTGGGGAATTTATCGCTTTTTTTATAGGTCCTTCCATGGCTTCTGCTCTAAAGAATTGTCAAGTATAGTTCCTCCACTCACGGTTTCCAACAGAGAAACTCGTGGTTCCGCGTGTATGCATCCCTATACGGTCCAACTGGACAGGCCGCGAACTTCTCACTTTGTTCGTTCTTTTATCCCTAGAGTTTCTAGATTGTGGAACCTGCTGCCCGCGGAGGTCTTTCCTCCCCCCAAATCTTTAAGTATTTAAGTCCCGTGTCAACAAATTCCCTCTTACCTCGCTTAAGACATCCACGGTACGTTAGTATTTAGGCTGTTAGCCTTCGTGGTTTGTCCAAAGATAATTAAAAAAAAACAAAAAATGGATAACAAAATTAGACGCATCTAAAAAAAAACATAGTACGCAAAGTTGAAATACTGAGATGCGTCTTTTGGCTTAGGACAGCAGAATTTCGTGTTTCATAAAAGGCAAAAGAATTACTAAGGAAGCATTACTTTTGAGTAGAACCCGGTATAGTATGTTTTATTACTTAACTACAATTATAATAGGCATATTTAAATTTTACCCTAAATTAAAGCTACTGCAGCAACAATATGCAATCCAAACTAAGTGCCAGCTGCAAAGCTAGATATAGAATCTAAACATCAACAAAAGTTTTGGTTTATAAACATCTATTTCAATTGTCAAAATGTTTATATATGTTTCCCATTGGAACAACATTGAAGTTTGCATGCAGTTGTGAAACTAAAGCAGCTTTGTCAACCACACGGCGGCGGTCATCATAACTTTGTGTAAACACTTAGTTCTAACCGGATGGTTAGGTTAGTTTAATTTCCACACTACAATACATACTAATTTTGTTTACTCTGCTGGTCACTGCCAACCAGATGTTTTAGTTGCAGACCTAAAAATGTACATAAACTAGATATGCGACATTAGAGAATTATTGCACAGTGAAATAAGGCCAGGCACTAATAATACCGGCCTTATTTTGACATCTGAGCTTGCGCAGATGCATGGTAGGATAAAGACTTTCTTAATAAGTATAGTGCCTGGCTTTATTTATGTCGGTTTTAGGTCGTGCCTTATTTTGGCCTTATTTTAAATTCGGAACTGTTTGTCTAACCGAATGGCTGCCGATCACAAAATCGAAAGTTTTTAGAAGTAAAAATACTTAAAACCTTGCTTTTTCAAATGTATTTTGTAATTGTTTAAAAAAAAACCCTTTAACACAAAACTATAAAAAAACTACTTAATTTTTTTCTCTTTTAGGTTAATAGTACTGTTAACATGATTTGCAATAACTCTAAATATATTGGGTACTACAAGCACTATTTAAATATGACCGGGATTAATAATTCCCGAGCTGTTCGACAGTATCAAATTTAAGGTTAACGGCTTTAATAATATTACTAATTTTTCAAAAAAAATCGTAATCTGAGAATTATATTACTAATTTAAAAATATACATGTTTTTTTGCATTAAAAAAATTGTAATAAACTTATAGTTATTTACTTATTTTGTTTTTTTTAATAATATTTTTTTGCAAATTACTTATTTTTAAAAATATATTGACTGTCCACGAATTGGGTTAACAAGAGAACAAATGGACCCAAAATTTAATTTTACAAAAAAAAGTCATTCTTCATAAAAAATTTTGCTTTGTAAAAAAATGGGATGTACGAAGAAATGTTGATTTTGTACACAGGGTTTGCAATAACCTAAGAAACATGATTTTTTCTACAGGAGTAAAAGTACCTTTAGTTTTTATTTTTAGGGAAAATTCCATTAGAAAAACCTATTTAGAATAGCATTTTAAATAACTTTTTAAACGTACAGGGGTATTAAAAAGATTCACAAAACTGAATTTAAAGTTATCAAAAATTATTATTTTTTTAATTTTTATAATTAAATGACCAAAAAAACATTTATTTTTTAAACACCTGCTTTTTTCAAATTTCCACAAAACACAATTTTTTAACTGTATACGCCAGTTCTCGTTAAATTATGAATTTAAATAAAATTTTGTAATATTGTTTTTATCGATTACAAACATAATTTTAAATATTTTTTTTATAACTTTTTAGTAAAAAATGAAAAATACAGGTAGTTTACTCTTGGAAAAAATCATGTTTTTAAGTTTTTGCTAACCCTGTATACAAAAAAATAACATTTTCTGTTTGTAAATCCAATTTTTGTTACAAGAATTCTTTTTTAAAATGTATGAATTATTTTCAAAAATTATATTTTTGTTCCATTTGTCCTCTTGTTAACTTCGTGGACAGTCTGTATACAACGTGTCTACTTAAGTTCGCACCATAAGGATTTTTTTAATAATAAATTTTTGAAAAAAGTTTTTGCCTATAAAAAGTTTTGCATGGTCTGAAACTTAAAATTCAACCCTAAGTTATTATTTTTTTCGGCGATATACGAGGTATCTCAGTAAATATAAATTTTGCTCAGGAGGAACTTACCTTTATTTTTAAAATATCAAACACTTTAATTAAAATAAGATTTTTGAAATTAAAAATACCTTTTAAATATTCAATTTGAGTAATATTAAAGATAAAACTTTTTTTTTTTTTTGCTGCGATAACGAACTTTTTGTGGTTTTCACTGTTTTAAAAGTTTCCATGCTTATTTTTATATAACATGTTAATATAAGTATGCAATAATATCCAAATTAAATTTATTATAGTGTAAGAAAAAAAAATACAATTTTTCTTTTCCCTAAATAAATAAAATTGTATATTTAAAAGTAATTATTAATTTCGAATTCTCTACATATGGAAAACTTTTTAATTATGAATTTTACAAAAAAAAGTATAATCTATAAAAATTCTGCATGGTCATAAACCTAAGATGCAATCATTGGAAATTCACTTTTTCAGTAGTATACGAGGTATCTCAAAAAATGTGAATTTTGTACAAAAGGAAAGTACCCTCATTTTTTAAAATATCGTAAATTATTATTAGGGAAAAATGTTTAGAAATAAAAATACCTCCTAAATATGCAAGCTCGTTTATTTACAAGAAAAAAGTTTTTCTTTATTTTTTTGCGATAACGAGCGTTTCAGTGACTTTTTAACTGTTTTGACAGTTTTCAAGATTTCTTTAGATATTACATTTTAAAAAAGTATTTACAAATGTACAAATTAAAATTTTTATCGTCATGTTTTTTAGGATACCTTGTATACTACTAAAAAAATAATAATTGCTTTTAGGGTATAGGACCATGCAGAACTTTTTATAAAAAATACCTTTTTTTTCGTAAAATTAATAATAAAAAGTTTTTTTCCCTATGTAGGGAACTTAGTATATATTGTTTTTTTTTAATTGATATTGTAAAAAATAAAGGTATATATTTCGTTTTAAGCAAAATGTATCTTTTTTGAGATACGTCGTATACCACTGAAAAAAAATAGTATCTGAATTTTAGGTCTTAGACCATGCAAAACTTTTATGGAGAATAACATTTTTCGTAAAATAATTAATATAAAAATTTTCCGTATGGTGCGAACTTAAGGAAATACGCTATATATTTTTTGCAAATTACTAATTTATTAAAAACTCTTGTACTAAAGATAGATTTTTTTTTGCTGACCACAGCTGTCCTGTACTGCAGTGATTGGCAGTGGGTATTGATTTCTTCATCAATGATTTTAATATAATTACTAGTTTTTCTAAAAAATTAATAAAAACTTTTTTTTATAAGTAATTACGGTAAATAAATATTCTTTTTCATTAGTAATATGTTTAGTTAATTAAAAATAATAATAATATTTTAGAGCTGATTTTGTTTGTAACATTATACAATTGTTTGTTGTTTCAGCAGTAGTTTTAGGATATTGGAAACATGTTGGAAACTGTTTTAAAAATTTGCAAGCTCTCTTCAAACATTACTGACAAATTTTTAACATAACCTTCCTTGTATTGACGTATAAGCAGTATGCACGCTTTCTTTATTTTTCGTTCCAGCAGAAAAGTGTTGCCAATATTTCTGACTAATGTTTGTAAAAATTTCTGCGTTTTACGATTGTTGCTAACATGTTTCTAACATTCTGCTGAAACAAACTTATTGTAATATTACTTGCTTGTATTTATTTATACTGTATGTCTACCTGGACATATGGCAAATTTTATTATGTTTTTTTTTACGAATATAACTTATTTTGTTACATAGGCTGTTACATAAAACAAGGGTTGCATTTAAAAATACAAGAGAATACACAGTTTACCGTCAGTAATAAAACTTTAAGGTGGTCTTTTAAAGAGAAAACTTTACTTTATTAAGACAGACTACATTTTAAAACTTTTTACGGTTAGAAGGCAACTTTGCCAGCAGCGTTTATGCCACCATAAAAGATTTTTGTTGATGGCCCTAGAGAAAAGAGTTTTCTTTGTTTTTCGGTATTGTTTGCCTTAACTACGGCAACTTTAGTTAAATAAAGAATTTGTCAGATAATTCGGGTAATATTTCTTATTAATTTTTTTGTAAATAATTCAGAAAAATTAAAAAAAGGAAGCAAATTAAAGGAAACCTGTAAACCACTTATATTTCATTTATTTAAGGAGAGAAATTGTGTATTAAGAATATATCTCATAATACATGGTGTATAATTTAAAATACCAAAGTTGCCCTCTACAGGGTAATTCAAAAATCGATCACGAAGCTTAAGGGGGTGATTCTACTTGCAAAATAAGGGTAGAGCTTCATAATTTTTTTCAAAATGTCATTCGTTTTTGAGTTACAAACTTTACGGGGCGATTCTACAAGAGAAAATAAGAAAAAAACTTTATATGAACATATGTCCTAAACGTCTTAGTTTTTGAACTACGGTGCGTTAAATATTAAAAAAAATAATAAATAAGTTTTAACACCCCGTAGTTTAAAAACTAAGACGTTTAGGACATATGTTTATATAAAGTTTTTTTCTTATTTTTTTTTGTTGTAGAATCGTTTCGTTAAGTTTGTCGGTTGAGTTACTGGACATCCTGTATGTATGTAGGTAATTTGATTGAAATTGATGAAAACTTGGATGTCTATTGGTGCCTAAACGGTGAGGTTTATCGACTTTAATAAAGAGTACCTTAAGTTTTAGGTAAAGTGCCCTCTGGCGGTATTAAAACAAGTACTTTTGTCTTAAAATTTTAGAATCTGCAAAGCTCGATTTGTGTGCCAAATATCAACTGGATTGGTTTAAAAAAATGCAATATGGCGAAAAAACCAAAATAAAAATTGAACTTTGACGGCTTTTAACTCCAACGAATGACATTTTGTGCTAATAAAATGTCACAATTAAATATCAAGGACATAATATTGAAAAAACTTTTAATAAATACCTTTTTACAAAAATCGCATTCTGATATTTTTATATGAGGGGTAAGAACAATAGCGGACTATCCTGAAAATAAAAATAAAAAGAACTTTAACACTTATTTTTATTGTGTGGTCTAAAATTATTGTAAGATGGAGGTTGTTGACTATAGGTCCACTGTAGCCCAAATTATTTTAATTCAATGTTATCAAAAATATATGATATAACACTATTTTTGATATACAGGATGGTCTGCTCTAGCTTTTAACGCCCCCACTCCGTTTGTCCGAAAGTAATTTGCGATGAAAATAGGTCAAAATGTAGATTTTATAATTACCTTTTGTAGAAATCACTAAATAAATAGTGATATAGTCGTAAACTGATATTATCGTTTGGTGTAAAAAGAAATTATTAGAAATTATTCTTCTAAATGTTAAAAAAATCTTATTTAAAATACTGCCTATGTAATGCAGGTAAACAGAGGAGTTATGACGATAAATAAAATTTTCCAAACTTTTATCCCTTCCCGAGAAGTTGCCTAAAGTAAGGACGGTTAGTTTAAATTGACATGACTACTCCTAAAATTTTACCTTAGGCTTTAGATTAAAATGTAAAAAAATTACCAGAAGTTTTAAAAATGACATGTGAGGTGTTATTGTATTTGGAATAATACATAACATTGAAATAAAATAAAATATACCTATACAGTAACCGCCAGAAATATTAAGCCATAAAGAAAACTTTTGTTATTTTTGACTTCTGAAAAAAATATACATGATAAAAATATTTGCTTACATCTGAACTTACTAAACACTGATTAAAATTTAAATAAACAGTAGCGTATACAAGGAAGGTGCAAATTAACGAATATAACATAGGAGAAAACTACCTTTATTTTTGAACTAAGAAAAAAATGTTATTTAATATTTTAAAAGCAGAACCTCCCATTGACAATTTGGAAAAAATACTTACTACTTCTACGTATTTATGTACATTTAGATCACTTTAAATAACAAAAGTAAATTTTTGTTTTTTTGTTTCATAAGGCTAAAATTTTTAGACCCTTTAGAATAATGTTTTACATCGTTTTTGCCCTAGCAAAACGTCTTTACTTTTGAAAAATAAAAATTTCTTTCTACGATTTTCTATTGTTATGTCTAAAATAAAACTTTATTGAAATTATAGTAATAGGGAAACAATTAAAAAATCTTTTAGGAATAACTTGAATTAAAAGCAAAGGTATAATAAAAGGTTTAAAAATGCAAAGGCGTTTTTTATAAAGACAAAATTACGTACAACCTTAATCTAAAGTGCTTTTAAATTTTAGCCTGATTAAATCACAAAAAGCAAAAAT
This sequence comes from Listronotus bonariensis, assembly GCA_014170235.1. Classification (NCBI taxonomy): domain Eukaryota; kingdom Metazoa; phylum Arthropoda; class Insecta; order Coleoptera; family Curculionidae; genus Listronotus; species Listronotus bonariensis. Next base: position 108,418 of record JACEGR010002008.1, read on the forward strand.
TTACGTTTGTTTTTTAAAATAATTTTAATGTACTTAAATGCTTAAGAATAACAAAGCATTGGCATTTTTTTATATTTAAGGGCCATAAGGATTATTTGCGACAGTTAATTTAGTTCGACCGAATCTCTTTACGGGGTAAATTGGAAAAGAATAGTTTTTTTTTCAATTTTTTAATAAAAGTTTTTGCTTTTAAAATATAACATTCCTTTTATTTTAAACAAGTTTTCCAAATAACATTTTGCCCTTAGTTCAAAAATGAAAGTAGTTTAGTCACTCTCGTTAACGTGTACCTACCCCGTATACGCTAGGATATATTTTAATTGAATTCCGAGATTTTTATAAAGGACTAAAATTTCTGGGAAATCAAAAATAAAAAGTTTTTCATACGGCTCAAGATTTCTGGCGGTAACTGTATAATATAAATATGTAATTTAAATTTTAGGAGCGGCAGTAATAAAAATATGGGAATATATTAACAAAGCTACAGGGTTAGTAGAAAAAACTGGTACGGTGCTGTATTTTAGCAACCGTCAAATATAAATAAACCAAATTTTGTGCGAAAATAATTCAAAAATGCTATTTACTAGGTTGCCCAATTTATAATTTTTTCTTTGGGCTAGAGAATTTTAAAATTTTAAATAAATTACCCTAATTTTAATTATTGTAATCAATTACCTCTATTAACTTTATTATGATATAATATTATTTTTTCACTCCTCGCGATTTTACAGATGTGTCATAATGCTTCTTTTAAAATTATTGCAAAAACCACTAGGTGTGATCAATTATTTTAAGAACTATCTAAACGAAATTCGTCAAAATTATTACAAGAATAAAAATTAGGTATTCCATTTAAAAAGTTTAAAAAATTTTAGCCCAGAGAGAAAACTATAAACTTAACAACCTCGAAAATACAATTTTTAAATCCTTTATGTTCAGTTACTTCTTCGCACAAAATTTGAATCATTTATATTTGACGGTTGCTGAGATAACTCACTGTTCCAGTTTTTGTACTAACCCTGTATGTTTATGTTAAATATTAATATACCTTTTTTTTTAATGTAAAAACGTATTAGGGAAAAGCGCCTTGGAGAAATACCTGGAATAGATCAGGACTATAGTTGAATTATTAAGAACCAGAACGGACTATTCCAAAAATCAAGAAATTTGCTTTAAAATGTATTTTTAATGACATGAAACTTTTGTCTCTAATAAATTATAATTTATATGCATTGGAAATACAATATTAATATTTGTTATATTTATTACATCTTTCGTCGGTTAGTTGTTTTTCTGATTAGTTCTGGTTAGTTTGTTGTAAGATCCATGACATTTAAAATTCAAAATGTCGCATTTTTTATTTGCTTGCCTAAAAAAAGGAAATATAAGGAAAAATTAAACCTAATGAAAAACGCTTTATATGGGAGCTGGCATGGAAAAGATAAATAAAAACAATTTTCTTTAAGCTTTTAAAATTTTTGATATAAAACTACATGAGTAAAATATAGTTGGCAGCAGCTGAGTTTTTAAGTTTTTTTTTTAACATTTTTTAAGACCCAGCACAAGAACGCCTTATAGTAGATAACTTTTATAATTCTCTCTTTCTAGACATGGGTCGTTAACTTTTACTACACCGATTTTCTATAGAAACTTTTTCAATAGAGAAGTCAAAGGGCATTGATTACCAAGCTAAAGCCAAAAAGTCATTTATAGAGTGTTTAAAGTTTGATAACACAATTTATGTTTGATGACGGCAGTAGCTATTTTTCTTTTAGTTTTTTATTATTTTTTAAATAAACCCATTTTTTCTCCGATTGATCGGGCGGAAACCTATGTACATACTTTTTCATCAGTTCCAAGGCAGTCCACTCTAAATAATTTGACTCCCGCGTGGTTTTGTGTCTATATGTTTTTGTTTCCTAAACTAGGGTAGGTATTAAGGCGCGCTTGTGGCTGCTCCGGTTGTATCGGCAGCGTCGATCTCCGGAGTTAAGCAGTGAAGTGCGCGCCCATAACTTGGATGGGTGACCGGCGTTGTCGGTTTTGGGCAACGGCACGCGGTGATCTGCTCGGGGGTGAACGAACGGACCGAGTAACAACCATCCAAGTTATGGAATGAATGGTGTGTGAATGAGAAGGAGTAGGGGTCAAGGTATAATAAGCCTTCAGGCTGCAGTGCACCACCTAGGGGGGCGGTCGTCGGGCCTGGGTGGGATGACCCCGAAAGGGCGAAAAAAAAAAGAAAAAAACGTTAATACTGACCACAGTAATTTGTTAATTAAAGCCCCAAGGGTACTTTTTAAGATATTTTAAAAATATAGCAGAAAATTTGTTAGAAGTTAGGCTAATTCAATGTAGCATTAGTAGGTAATAAATAGGAAAAACAATATCTATTTTAAATGAAATTTATATAAAACTAAATATTTGATGCGTAAATCAAAAAATTGTAAAGTTAAAAAGTTTCGTTAGGTGCCCAAAAAAACCGTTTACCGCACATCTTACACTTATCGCCAATTGACCTCAGCTGGCTCAAGAAAAATAAACTTTTTAATAAGGACCGCTCGATCCCATTTAAGCCTACGTTCACTAAATTTTGCGACGTAATCTTTCCCGTAATTCTTTGTGTACAATCGTACTGAAAGCTTTTTTCGCGGTTTTGGTGTTATTTTTTTCTTTTAGTCAATTGACTTTTATATGTGTTCAGTTTTTACTGTTTATACTTAAACTAGCTATGATTCCCGGCTTCGCTCGGGAGTTTATATGAGACCCAAATAACCGTTGTTCTGAATGAAGTTCAAATACTCGACAACAGATGGCGCCACTACACTTACTTTCTAGATGATTCCAAAAATTTTCAGAACTTTGTGTCTCCGCCAATTTGTCAAGAATGAGTGATAATATTTTACATTTTTGCCACCCACAACCACCCACTTCCACCCACCCCGACCAAACTCCCTTACTCACAATGGGAGACCAAGGGGTATTTGTAACCCCGACGGGAAGTCGATCGGAGTTGCGGATGATAGCGAAAATCGTGGACACACGAACGTACATTAGCATTTTATATAATATATTAGATTAGATTAGATTAGATATATTTAGATTTAGATTGAGTAGTTATTAGTATTGCAGTTACAGAGAATTTGAAAACCTGTAAACACGGGTCACTGACCTTTTGATATTTTTTTAAGGAAATTTACGTTTAAATCGTTATTAAGGGTAAGATATAATTTTTTTAAATGTTTTTTTAAGTGGTTTTATTTTATTTTATCCAAGTATTGGTTTATTTTGTCAGATAAAAAAAATATGGCAAAAAGGTGAGGTTACAAACATAACCTATATTTTCGGACAAATTTAAAAAATCGAGCGCTCCTTATTAAAAAGTTTATATTACTTGCAGCTGGCTAGTCTCAAACCATGCGGTGTGGTTTAGTAGACATATCAGAGAATGCGCTGTAGTTATAAAATTATAGGCCTAAAGAAATTTGCATTTTTTACTTACCTCTGTTAATTGTAGCCCTGGTCTCCCCACCTTAAAAAGCCTAGCTAAATTTAATTAAACAAAATTATTTCCAAAATTTAGATAATATATTTAATATTGTTGAATTCATTGCTGTGTAATTCCTGTTTAATTTAGGGCCTTTAACAAGTTAACATTCTGTATTATGCACTTTATATGCAGTAAATCATAACTTATATCAATAATTTAAAGTTAACAAAGCAGTATTGACAATTTACAAAGTGCATTGGAAATTTAGTAAGGAAAGCCGAAACACAAAGTGAGCTTGGCCTAAAGCCATGAAATTGGGTAAAACTGTTTGATATTCAACTTTATGCTTCTAATATCAAACCCAAAGCTGATAAGTAAACAAAGTGATTGACTCTGTTAAGGATTATTCAAACAACATAAGTCATTGTTTGTAAATAGGTTAATATTACAATTTTACTCAACAGAATGCAAAACATCCCACTAATGCATTTTGTGCATGGGCGTTAAAAAGGGGTGCACTTGCACCCCTGTATCATTTTGGCACAGAAGCACTAAATTATTATTTTGATGTTTGGGGAGTGGGAAAAAAATCACGCTAAATTTATGGCTTTTTTCTTCTGGGGCTAAGCGCTGTAAGCAAAGATTCCTACACAGGGCCGTGCCTACCGGGTGGTGCAAGGCACCAGGACGCAACGGTGCGGGGGCAAACAATTGTGAAATAAAGGGCGGACATTTTTGAAATAAAGGGCGGTATTTTTGAATTTACGAAAAACAGTGTTATTTCAAAGTGTGGACCCTTTCTTTGCTTTTCAAAAACTTTTATACCTCAATTTACATTTTCTTATAGGGGCACCCTATGGCAACCTGATGTTTTGACGTTTTGTTGTCGACGCACATGCTGTCTTTGTATAGTCAAGGAGTTTGCCCGTGCCTTGCGGAAATTTGTCAGTGGTGACAGTAACCGGTTATGCGCGATACCAGTAGCAGTTCTTGGTTTGACAGCTACAATTTATGCATGTTCAGAAGTTCATTGTTTCAAGTGTTTTAACAGACTTTTTATTGTCAAGTAGTTTTTTTTTTAATGAGCACCTTGCATATTTTGACAAATCTTTGACACTTTATCAAATTTTTTATCAAACCTGTAAAATATGCCTGGATAGGCCTCGATAATTAAGGCTGATTTTCATTTGTCAATATTTTAAAAGTGGTAATTGGAGATATAGGCCATTATTTTACCTAAAACAATTTTTAAATTTAATTGGAAATTTAAAAAAAAAACAGGGTGTCTCATTTATATAACTTTTTGGGGCACCCTGTTTAAATAAATTAGGTGTCAAAAATCCTAAAAATGGGCTAAGGCCTTTTATTGTTAAATGATTACCTACGTAAATCAAAATTAAATCGAATTATACCTTTACGTATTTGTGATATTTTATTACCACTTATTTGATAACCTCCATTTAATATTACATTATATAGGGCCATTATCAAAAATTTTAGGACGACTTTTTTTGCACCTCAATAATTTTTTTCAAGAAAAAGAAAATAAATGATCATACTGGAAAAACTAATGAATTTAATTTTCTTGATAAGTTAAAATTGAAAAATATTCTATTTAAATTAGAAAATTTTTGTGTTAAATGTTTAATTATTTTAAAATTTAATGTATTAAAATAGTTTTTCCTCAAGGTTCTAATAACTACATTTTCAACTCCAATGCTGAATAGACCAATAATCAAAGGCAGTTAATTATGCCTGATGTCAATATTATGGCCTGCAGAATACCAAAATATAGTTGAATGTTAACAAAACAATATTTATTTGATACTCTAATAAGGTTTAAACATCCTATTTTCCCAGGAAAATTTTTAAGGTCAATCTTTTTCATAAAATTAACCAGCATTCTGTTAAACTATATTTAATAAAAGTAGTGTTTTCAAAAAGCTGGGTTAATTTCATCGTAGATAATTCGTTCTTAATATAGAGGGTTTTTTTAATTGCGATAAAAAAGGGCTCTTTTGTCTGCTAATTAAATTAAAAGGTTTATATACAGTGTGTCCGAGGATAGGTGTTGCAAGAAGACAAAAGGATCCAACACTTTGGAATTTTTAAACGCCCTTTTGGGAAAACTGTCGCATGGTCCAAAACTTGTAAATACAAAATTTTACTCTGATTGGTAATATACATGGCGAGTTAAACTAAAAATATGAAAAAAGACCTTTTTAGATAAGGATTTAAGCCACCCAAAAATACCTATTTCATCTCTTTATTATACAGGGTGTAAAAATAATTATCACTTTTGTGTAAGGGTAGCGAACTAATGAAGGCAAATGTTTAACAAGGATGCCCCTTTAAAGAGTCTTTACTTGTATTTATTATAATTTAAAATTATTTAATTATACCAAGCACTATTAAAGTTATTCGAGAAAAAACAATTTCCAGCGGCGTCCTTTAAGGGCACCTATCTCTGTAAAGAGGAGCTTTGGGATTTTTTTATAGGGACTTGTCACATTATTTTTTCGTGTTAAAATTCTTGTTTTCCCGACGTTGCTACCTCCAGGACTATATGATCATATCATTTTAAAGCAGGAAATCACTATGCCGTCGTTAGTCGTTGGTTAAACTTTTTATGTAAATACTAGCGTATTTTAACACATTTGTTTTAGGTAATATTTTGCAACAAAGAAATATAGATTTTTAAAATTGCCTTCCTTTTAAACTTAATAAAAAAATAGTTTTTGAATTTTATTCGGACTACAGCATATTTTAATTCAGTTTTCTGGTTGTCATAAGCTGGTTTTACATTTATCAAACTTCTTGTCGAATAAGTTGGACGGTTGGACCAAGTTTACCCTAAATACATTTTACAGTTTCAGTGTAAAAAGCAAATTGAATATCAAAAAAATTTAAGGTTGCCTTGTCATATTTTTCTTCTAATATTTGTTGCAAAACTATCACCTTGTGATAAAAACTGACAATTGGACTACTTAAAATCAGTTTAATCGTGGTTGTTATGGTGTTTGGTTTTTGTTGTGGTTTTTAATCAGTGTTTATTTAAAGACTTTAAAGACAACATTGAAATATGCTTATATAAATAAAATATTTGCTTCTTACAACATATGTTGTTTCGTCAAAATCCCCTTAGTTGGCAGCCTTGCTTTAAAAAGTTTGTCAAATATTTTCTTTTAATTTATGTTTTTGCCTCTAAAAAATTAAGTCAAATATTTGAATAAACTCATTTGACAAGAAGTTTAATAAGTGTAAAACCAGCTATAGTTAGCATTAGCAATAGAGTATAACCTATTAGGTGGGTTTGTTTACATTACATTTATTTAATGCCCCCATTTTATTTTTAAAACATAATAATTTTAAAAGTAATATTTACAGATAAAAATTTGAAGATGGCCGCTGGGCGCCATCTTGGAAAAAAAGTTAAATGGAAAGGGAGTCTTGTGGCACATTATTTTAAAGTTCTTGACGAGTACTTTATAACCCTAAAATATAAAGTCAATACCTTTACCCGAAACAAAATAACGGTACTTTAAAAATACCCTAAATACGTGGTTTCGATGGCCATAAAATATTTTCAAAACCTATAAAATTAGATGGGGCTAATGTGGTGTTTTCTTAAAGCTCTTTTAAAGTTTTTGTATTGGTAATATAATATACAAGGTGCTTCATTAAAAATATATACTTTTTTACCCTGTATATTATTAACAGTATCACTATTAAAAGATCTTAAAAAGAGCTTTACGAAAACACCACATTAGGTATATCTAACTTTATTAGTTTGGGAAATATGGGCATCCAAATCAGGTATTTAGCTTATTTTTAAAGTACCGTTATTTTGTATTACCTGAAGGCGCCATCTTAAAATTTTAATTTGTCAATTTTACTCTAAAATATAGTATTTATGCAGCAATTTTTTTCCCAAAGTTTCCGTTCAAAAAATAAAAGGAAGTGGTGCAATTAAGAAATGCACACTAAGTATATACAACAAATGGTATTTATTTTGAATAAGCAATTTGGGTTAATAAAATAGTACATTTTGTACGTTGGTAAAATACTTGTCTTAAACTTTGCGCTTTAAGTAAGTCATTAAATTTCTCTTTAGTGATTTTGTTTTGGGTAACATGGACATATATTATTTCAAAATCAATTTTTGTGTTATTAAACATGCGCATTAGCCGTTCAAAAAAATCCTTTATAAAAATATGCTATGGATCACAAACTTTTTGCTGGACACTGTATATGAAAATTGTAAATAATATTTTACTGATAAACGGTTAATACCATTTTGTTGCAAAATTATTCACAAATATATTTATTTAGGAAATATGCATAATTGTATGTCCAAAAATTTAATTCCCGAAATTCGGTACATTCATTTTATAAATTAATTGAAAAACACATTTTCTCCCTAGTCTTTTATGTTCTGATTTGATCTGACAGGGCTTTTTATAGCATACGGATTTTATATTAAATATAAAATAAATATTGGAATTTCAAATAAAAAGCGAGTATTGCTTTTTGTAAATTTACATTTTAAGATTAATAAAAAAAGTCACTTTCAAAAAATATAATCATCTTACGTTTTTTTTTGTGCCAGGTAAATTTTTAATATCAGGTTCCTCAGGTGTTTTTTGATTTTTAAAGAGTAAGAATTTAATTTTTCAAGTAAGATATTTCACATATTTGCTTTCTAGGCCTTCAACAATACACGTCGTGATGCTTAAAGAATTTTGAACTTCCACTGTCTTTATTTTTAATTATTCACACAAACGTTTCGGGCAGTACCATCTCAGTCCGTCCTTAAGTGTAAAATCACTTATTGTTCGTATTACTACAGAATCATTGTCATATTCAATACACGTCGTGTCACTTCAAAACGTTTGTGTGCCATTTTTACCGACGCGTAAAAATAGGACGGTCTAAACGACAAAGCGAAACTGAATCATCAAACTATAGATGTTCTTTGTCTATTATTTACCTCCTGGTGTTCAACACACAAAAACCTGATTAAAAGCAACCAGCTGGCGCGAAGTGTATTTAAGTTTATTTTATTTAGAAATCGTCTAACCGAAAATGAATATTCGTATTAAAGCTTAATATTTGTATTGCTTTACAAAACCCTAAGAGGGGGATTATACCAGTTTTATTTTTCATCCTACATTAAATGCCACAAAATATACTGGATTTGTACCGCAACACTTAAATATCTTTCAAACCGCAAAAACTCCATTTACCATATTTGGTATCTATCTAAGATATTCAAATTTGGTAATTTTCTAAATTTTTGTCTCTATTAGTTGCCGAAATATTATACACTACAATTTTAGCAAAAAGTATGTTCGCGCCTTAATATCTTTAGAACCGCTAAAGCTGTGTTTACAATATTTGGTATTTGGTACTTTCTAGGCATCCCCAATTATTCAGTGATATTAGCATCGTTGTCAAAGTTAATGATTGCGGTGTTCTTATATCTAGGTAACTGAAAAAGATTTAATTTCTTTTTTATTGCAATTTAAATTATTGGGGCATTTCTTTAAAATACCGAAAATATTACGTGTATCGTAAAACTGAAAAGTTTGGCAAAAATAACAATTTTGCTGTTTAATTCTACTTAGTAAGAAATATTTAAGTACTAAATTGTGTAAATGCAGCCTAAGCGATTTTAGAGATATTTGAGTAAATCTGAACTTTTTACCTAAAATGAGATGTTTTTTAATCTTAGCAGCTAGTAAGAATGGATTTTTAACAATTTCTGAACCTATTAAATTTTATTTGCGCAATATATTGCGGCAAAAATAAAAGAGGCATTTTACTTAAAAAAAACAAAAAAAAATACGAGTAGCACAAAACTTAGAAATCTGGTATTGCTGTCGACATTTCTGTTAAATCCTTTATGCTCGATACCCTCCAAATTTGGTAAAAGTAGCTTTAACGGTTTTAAAGATATTTAAGAGTTCCAGTAGTGTTTACCAACCCAGCACATAAATTAGATATAAAACATAATATTTTTTTAAACATTCCTTATTTAACCTTTTTAAAATAGATTCAGGGTGTCCATTTAAAAACGAAACAGAACTTATTTTGGGCTCTACTTACTTACATTCGTTTTACCAAAACATGCTTGACTGCGCATGTAACAAAACAAGAAAGAGGGTCTTTACCTTACAAACGCTTCTTTACAACCTTGGCGTTTAAGGACCCTGAAAACATATTTAAACATTTCAGGCAGGGGGTAATACCCTCCTTCCCTCCCTCCCCGTTATATAGTGTGTCTTATTCTCCTTCCTCTTCTAGATAGACCCTGGGCTGTCTGGCTGGTGGTTGGTTGCGTTTATAAGTTCGCATCCTACATATATAGGTAATAAATAATTGAAGGTTTTAAAAACATTTTAAGAAACCTTATTTTTAATTTCTTGTCTTTAGATGGGCTTAACAAACTTTTTTTTATTGCCAGACACTTGCTATTTTTGCTAATTGTGAGGAAAAAAGACAATCTAACTAAATCCTGGCATGTAACTAATTCTAATAACTTATTCAGCATATTTTAATAAAAATGTTTATAAAAATTAATCGCTTACTATGGAAACGCAATGTCAGCTCAGCCTAAGCTAATCTTGCACACCTAATATAATACACTGTTCTTGACACGTTAACTTTACAAAATATATAACTTTTAAATTACCCTTAAATTTGTAATTAATAAAATTTAAATGAGGGTTGTGTTTAATTTAGGTTTAAAGCAGAATCTGCCACAGCTGAACACGTCGTAAGAGGATTATAGCGGTATTTTATTTTAAGGAACCTACCAGAGTGGCTTTCCAGTGACGCATATAGAGTGCTCCCGAGTAGCTCAGAAGCATTTCGTTCTACTTTATGGCGTTTCAGTGACGGAAAGTATTATGCACCTGAACTACTCCGTTTTTCTTTCCCCTTGCCCCTCATGCACTCTTTTGGTTTTTGTGCTTTAAACGTGTTTTTTATGGTTAAGGATGGATATTTTAAATTATTTGCTTAAAATGGAATTATATATAAAAAGAGATTATTATTATAAAGCCAAGAAAGTTTAAAAAAAAAATCGAAATTTTAACATTTCTTAAAGTTATCTCTTTCCTTGTCTAAGGATGCATTCCAGTGATTAACTTTTTATAGCAGATCAAGAGCTTCAAGCCCTGGAGCATGACGCACAAAAATTTATTTTACTGGAAAGCTACTCAGGTGGTAAATGAGTACTAGATTGGACCCCTTAATTTTCAACAGGTTTTTTTATTGTTAAATATAAAAATATATTATAATACAAAATGTATACTGGGTCAGTAAAAAGTACCGCAACTTAAAAATTTCTTAAAGACCGCTAAAGTTGCATTAACCAATTTACCATATTTGATATCTAGGATATTTTGGACAATTGAAAGTGAATAGTGATATCTGCACTGTTGTAATATTTTTCAGTTTTGTGGTACACGTTTGTTTTATTTTTTGTTTTAATTAAATGCGCTAATTATCTTTTTTTTATTAAATTGGGCGGATCAAATTTAACAGGTTTTTAATTTTTTAAAACTTTGTCTCTATTAGTTGCCAAGATATTATACACATTTTCAGCAAAGTAAGTTCGCGCTTAATATTTTTAAAAGCCGCTAGAGCTGTGTTTACAATATTTTGTATTTGGTGGTTTTTGGCATCCACAATTGATCAGTTTTCCTATCCCTAAACTAAACATTTTTTGGGGTTTTAATAAAAACCTAATTTAAAATAATAAAAGTTGGTGGTTTAAAAGAATAAGATTTAACCCCTTAGGAAAACTCCAAAAAGATGCATATCATAAGATCTAAAGTGACCAAGGGACTGTAACAACCCTGAAAAACGTAAATACTTTTAAATTCGCTTGGTATTATTGGCCAGACTCTATCACGTGAGAAGCGCGCAAGACCTCTAGTCTTACATCCCATTACTGCAAAAATACAGTTTCCGGTTTTGCCAAAAGTACCACAGATATTGACATTTGGCTTTAAAGAACTTTAATAATTCAAATGGAATCCATTAGATTAGGCCCTAAATTTAAACTTTACCACTTTTAAATATTTTTTGTTAATTATCTCTTATCCCTAAACTTAGTATTTTTTAAAAATTATTGATATTAAAACCCTAAAAATATTATTTCTTATCTATTTTTAAAACCTATGGTTTTACTGTTAATATCTTAAAAACTATAACGTTTAAAGATAGGATATAATAAACCAAAGAGATTAAAAAATAAGTGTCATGTTTAAATTTAAGACCTAAGATAGTAATTTGCATTTAAATAATTGCAGGTATTTACTGCCAAAAAGTCAATTTTTGTGGCACCCGTAAAACCGAAAATTGTATTTTTACGGTGATGATTTTGGGGTTTTAATAAGAACCCAATTTAAAATAGTATAAAATTTTAAAAGTAGGTGGTTTAAAAAATAAGATTTAACCTTAGGAAAACTCTAAAAGATGCATATCATAAGATCTAAAGTGAACAAGAGAACGTAACAACCCTGAAAAACGTAAATACTTTTAATTCCGCTTGGTATTATTGACCAGACCCTATCACGTGAGAACCGCGTGAGACCTCTAGTCCTATATCCCATTACCGCAAAATACAGTTTCCGGTTTTGCCGGAAGTACCACAGGAACTGACATTTGGCAGTAAAGAACTTTAATAATTCAAATGGAATTCATTAGATTAAGCCTTAAATTTAAACTTGCCACCCATTTTTAAATATTTTTTGTTTATTGTTTTCTATCCCTAAACTTGGTATTTTTTAAATGATTGATATTAAAACCCTAAAAATATGTTTTCTTATCTATTTCCAAAGCAGCCTATGGTTTAACTATTAATATCTTAAGAACTATAAGGTTTAAAGATAAGATATAATAAATCAAAAAGTTTAAGGCATAAGTGTCAAGTTTAAATTTAAGGCCTAAGATAGTAATTTCCATTTAAATTATTAAAGGTAGTTACTGCCAGCAATTTAATTTTTGTGGCACTTCCCGTAAAACCGGAAATTGTATTTTAACGGTGATGATTGTGGAGGTTTCAATTAAAAGCCAATTCAAAATAATAAAAGTGAGTGGTTTAAAAAAATAAGATTTAACCTTAGAAAAACTCTAAAAAGATGCATATCATAAGATCTAAAGTGACCACCACTTGATTTTCTGAGAGCCATTTGTAGTATTGCATCTAGGTGGCTATGATCCTTTATTTATGACTTTATTATTATTAGTATTGTTAGATTTGTCTAAAAATCTATTATTCGGAAAGTGTCTAAAAAGGGTTGCCATTTGAAAAATAATAGTTAGAGACAAAAATGTTTTGTCAAATTGTTTTATTCCAATATTTCACATTAGTCACTAAAACTTTGTAAGTGTATTTTTAATATCACCTAAAGTCACTAGATTAATTTGCACCCAATCATGGCCACCTAGATGCAATATTAAAGATGGCTTCTAAGAAATCAAGAAGGCTTAAAAACTTTTTAAAATGTCACGTTCTAACTTAGAATTGTCTCAGGAATTTAAAAGTTTATAAATATACAGGCTGTTTCTTTTAAAGATGTTAAATTGGAGCCATTTTCGATCAAACCGAAAGTGACTGAAAAGTTAAAAATGTGTCTAAACTTGCCTTTGCTCATACCATTCACCTAGATCAAGTATTATTTTGATATGTCTTATACTCTAGGAGTTATGGCATGTCTAATAAATTCGTTGCCACTTGGTATAACAATACAACACAATAAACATAACCGTATACTTTTAAAAATAATCTTCGGGTAAAACTTATTATTTTATTTTATAATATAAAATATATTATACACACTGAAATTATTTCATAAAGTAAGCTTATTTTAAAAATACATTTAGTCAAAAATTCCTGCTTTTTACGCAGTGCAACAGGAAGTTTTTAATTGATTAAAACGCTGATTTACCAAAAATAAATTCAGGTAACGGAAAGACAATCAAGGTTACCAATATTATTAATGGATGACCTACATTGAGAGTTGTTTATGCACATTGTGTGTACTTTAACCAATTTGTAAATGAGACATTATTTGTAGAAAATGCCTTTTTTCAGTTTCTGTTTTACCAAAGTTAAATATAAAATATTAAAAAACGACACATTAATAGCTGTGTAACAATATACAGTATGTGCACGGATGGACTTTAAAATAGCACTAATGAACTAATAACTCTATGTTTAAAAAAGTTGTTTACAATTAATGCCTTGCATTTTAGAGGGATCCACAAGTAGCTTACAAGGGACCACAATGGCTACAAAAACCAACAAATTACTGCCTTTATCTAAATATTTAAAACGCAAAGCCATAATTTTTAGGCACTACTGCACCGATATGTATACAGGGTGTCCCACCGAAAACGCCGGATCAATTTCTCTAAAAGTACGCTTTGAAAAATCCTTAAATCTTGGTTTATTATATAGATATAGACAACCGGTGCCATCTCACCAAGAAATTTAATAGCAGCACGTTGTATACTTAACTTTGGCCATGTACAACAAGATGGCGCACTTTTACCTACCACCTTTAAACCTATCGATGCCATGGCTGGTTGTTTTTAAATTTCTTGGTAAGATGGCACCGGTTGTCTAAATTTGTCAGTTCTGGTAAACAAAAAGGACATTTATAGTCAATCGGGGCATCATTAAGGTGTCGACGACCTGAAGCCGCTGTGACAAGTCTTAACGAAGACGAAACACGTGTCGCCGTCTTGCTCGAGCCCGGGGTATTCCATTTTCTTTTGCAAAGTAATTTTTAAACAACCAACCATGGTAACCGAAATCTTACAGGTTATTTATTTATTTTTTTTACTGTCATTAAGAAGCTATATGCCCAATTCATTTTTAAGTATACTTACAACTAAATGCATTTTTTTGAAGTTGGTAACGGTATAAAAACAAATGAGTTTAATAATGTAGGTAACAGGATATGGTAAGATATTAAAAGTAAAAGCAGTGTTTGTTTATTGTATTTTTACATTTTTGTAGTTTTTGGTGTCCCTTTACAAGACAAAACGCAATATTTAACGTAAATCTTGTTTTAATAAAAAGCAGAAGAATTTGCAATACACGACTTCCTTGAACATTTAAATTGTTTGTCCTTTGTGCAATTGAAAAGTCTATAGTGGACATATAGTAGAAAATATATTCTTTTGGAGTTTTGTAAAGCGTTTTGAAATATTTTACTAAAAGAAAAATATAAGGTTATTTTTAAGTTGATATTTTTTTAACACTATAGAATGCAAGAAAAAATAACATTTTACAAATAAAATAATGTTGGAAAATGCTTTGTTTTTAACATACAGAGTATAAAAGTTTGAAGAAAAATGCATTTTTTATCATAACTTTTCTACAACTTCAGATATTTCCACAAAAATTGGTACACTTCTTTTGACCATTATGTTAAAGTTTTTACTGAACAAGTTAAAAAAATACCAGTTGCGTTTAAACAGGATTTTTATTTAATTTAAGAAAAAGTTACGTCACTTCTTTTCCTTATATTATTACTGTTTTTTAAATATCCATTTATTTTAAAGTTAATTTGGATTTTTGTTATTTCTTCGTACAACGCACGTTTGTTAAAAAAAACCGTTTAGATTCATGGCAAAATCACTAAAGTCTGATACGGTGTTTCGTATGTTGAATTCGTTTTTATTTAATACGTATTAAAATAAAGTAAAACACTTAATAATGTATAAAAGAAGTATACATAATATAAGTTTTTAATCCAACTTTAATATATATTAGAGGAAAACGAATTTTGGACACAAAACACTATATCACATTTTAGCTATTTTGCCATGCATCATTGGCTTTTATTTATTTAAACGAAACCCGTTCGTCGTACAAAACAATATTAGGAAAACAAATTAAACCCAAAGTAAATGATTTTTTTAAAATTATATTGATTCGAATAAAAAGCAAAGGCGTACTATTTTTTAAATTCAATACAAATCTGGTCCGAACCCAACTGAATTTTTTTAACTTGTACAGTAAAAAATGTAATGTAATGCTAGAAAGCAGTGTACCAAATTTTGTGGAAATATATGAAATGGCAGGAAAGTTTTATAAATTTACTTTTTTTCTAAAAACTTTTTTATTACCATAAGCTAAAAGATTGTAACCGAAAAAAAACTCGCATAAAGTGGGTTGTATTGTTTTGGATTTATTTTTTAATAAATTTTAGTTTACAGCTCAAGTATGATGATCATTTTAAAATCACTTTTTACATCTTACTTACTATCAGAAAAATACAAGATAGATTTTTTTTTTTAATAATGTGCTCTAAACTTTATGTTTAATTTTTTTGTCCCATCCTCAAAGCTGAAACAGGACCATATTACTTTTATAATATTTCTAAATACGATATTTTAAAGCAAATTCTACGATGTATAACATTACAAAACTTTACTTTATTGTCTTTTAAAAAAAACAATGATTATGTACAGGGGCGTATATAAGGAGGAGGGGTTCTGGGGTTTGAACCCCTTTTTCCCTCAGCATGACTAAAAAGGAAAGTAATGTTTATTAACAAATTTCTGTGTTTATTGTGTTTTTAATGTGTACCATTATGTGGACTCCCTTAGCATGGGAGAAAAAGGTAAAGAGAAAATGTAGTAGAAAAATTATTAAAATAGATGTATTTTGAAAGAGAGGAGCATAAAAAGGTCCTTTTTTGGGTCATCAAAATTTTGAGACAATTTTTAATTTTCATTTTTGGCAGGCTCCCCCTTAAAAAAGGTATATGCATGTAAAATGCATGTAACCAAATAATATTTTTGAATACTGAATAACGTACATCATAATACATCGTAGTTTATTTTATAAAATATGTTGCTGTAAATATTTAATACGCTTTAAAAAACATGGGACATTTATTGTGTGTCCAAGTGTTTTTCCATACATGACTTAAGCGTCAGCTCTATTTCGTTTTTAAATGACCATCCTGAATATTATTGCGTTATACAGTTGCTCTTTGTTTTGTTTTTGTTATTTTTGTACTCTGATATTTGTAATTTATTTGTTTTTAAAGGGGCTCCTATAAAGTAAAGTAAACAGCAATTTCTTTTTTTGCAATTTTTTAATTGGTTCAAACTAATTAAGAAATGTTTTAAATTAATTCTGTAAACATATTTTATTTTATTTCTTTATTGCCTATGTTTGAGCCCCAAATAAAATGATCTTCATTCCTTAACTTTGTGTCCCAAAATTAGCAGTGGGTTTAAGCTTGCCTTCAAATTATGCAAAAATACGACAAACCTTCAGATTAAACTGCTTTAGAGCCGCGTTTTTAGTACCCAAATATTACCCTTGCGGCTTTCACTTACTGGATTTTGTAATCTTTATGTTATTTAAAAGTTTTTTTTCTTAATATTACACAACATAGGGGTTATTTATCTAGTTACATAAAATATAAATTACTTCATGAAAAAACTACTAAATTTAGCTTTTTATTTATCTTTGTTTTTATTTTTCTTAACATAAGTAACCAAGTACTTTGGAGTATGATAAAAGGTAAAACAATATTAACGGTGTCTCTAAACAAATGCGAAAAATTTAAGGAGGTGATTTTTGACCAAAAATAAGAAAATAAAACTTTATATGATCATATGTTCTAAACGTTTTAGTTTTTGAAATACGGGTGTAATTTTTTTCTAAAAATATTGTTTTTTTATAATAACTTTTATACCCTTTTAGATAATTTTAAAAATTTGAGAGACGCACACTTTGTACCAAAAGACATTATTTTAACTACAATAAAAAATATATTTTCCAGTATACCACCCTGTATATCGGATGTCCGAAAAGTCAACAATAATATTAAAAAGACTGGTAAAACAACTTACAAGCAGCCCAAAACACATAAAATTATCTTTGTAAAAAATCAATATCTCGAAATTGGCACTTTAATAATATTTTTACACTTTTAAAGTACCCTGTATATCATATGGCGATTTTTATAAACACTTCTGCTATTTTGGACAATGCTAATATGTTTATAAAGAATAACTTTTTTCAAAATATTAAGTATACAAAAGGTACAAGTATAGTTAAGTCCATCCGTGGACACATATTCGAAGAGAACTTTTAGTTTATTGTTTGCCTTTAATTATTGAAATGGCTATTCAGTTCTGTAAAACTAAAATAAAAATTTAAAAATAATAGTTTCTTTAAATGTTACAATTAAAAACCTGATCTTAAAGGACGATTTTGACAAATTTTAAGTGTTAATATCTCGAAAACCAACGATTTCACACTATTCATTTTATGGTTTTTGGATGCTTTCAGGCTGTTCTCATCAGTCCCTTCACTATTATCGATGACTTTCTGGACACCCTGTACATAATTTGTATATAAAAATTATGTTTTGTCATTTAAAAGGTTTAATTACTTGACAACTGTTTTTAAACACCCTGTAATGTAAATAGAAATTTTATTACCCAGAAACGGTTGGTATAGTTACAAGTTTAAAGTTTTCTTTGTACCTATGATATTTTTAAAATAAAAATTTATGCCTTCTTCTTAATTTGTTTCTAATGAAATGGTACAAACCAAAAATATACGTTTTAAGATGGCGATCCACAAAAAAGCTGATATTAAAAAGTAAAAGTTTTGATATTTGAATCAGGGGGAGAGATACCTGTTGATGCTTAAATTTTCATTTATTTCCATGATGTTTTTTTAATAAAACACCCAAGCAGCAAGCTGACGTCTTATTGACGTCTCTTTTTAGTCATTTTTGGTCACATTTGGTCAGCAACGACGTCATAAGATGACGATAAAATGACGTTAAATTGAAATCCCTAAGTCACAGATAAAAAACGTTCCATTATTGACAAAATAATGACGTCTTTAAGGTGACGAAACATTGACGCATATAATTTTTTTCTTAAAGCTAAAATGATCCGATATTTTATTTGAAAATTAAAATAGGAAAAAACACTGCAAGGTCGCATCTCTTGGGAGACTCTCCAACCCGGATATGCAGATTTTTACACTAGCTGAGGATTTTTCTTTTAAAGCTAATTGAGATCACTAACCGCAGACCGATCAAGAACTACTTTGGTCTCATCGGTACGATGTAGGCGATAAAAAGCGAATATGTTGAATAAACGTAGTAGTCTGTTCTCCATTACGCTATCTATTGGCAGAGTTTTTCCTATTTTAATTTTGTAAAATTATTAGTCCTATTTTTCTGTCATGTAATATTTTAGTTGGATTTTGACACGAATCTTATAATGTCACAAAATTTTTCTGGCGAGTTTTCTAAACATGACGTTATTAGTTTTGTATGAGCTAGTATGACAAAAAAATTATGTTGAAAAGACCTCACTTCAACGATATCAGAAACACGTCGTTAAAATGACGTCATAATTTTGGTCTGGTGACGTCCTATGACCAAAAATGACTTAAAAATAACGTCATAATGACGTCAGCTTGCTACTTGAGGAGTCATCATATATTTTCAAAAATTGGTATGTAGTTTAGTCAGGTATTAGAATAATATAATGTAATTTTTTTTTATTTTAATTATTCAGTCTGGCGGCTGTCCGCTAAATTTTTCTAGGAAGGTCGGCGAGAGACCTCTTAATCGGCGGGCACTCTAAAATTGGTTCTAGTGATTTGAAAAACAAAAACTATTTTTTTCGTGTTTACTAATGTCATAATTTGCTGGTAAACCTAAAAAAGAAAAATAAATAAATCCGAGAAACACAATGCTTGAAAAAAATAAAATAAATTTTTGCTCAATTTTTTATAGTTTTTGCTTTAAGAAAAATATAAAAAAATTGAGATTTTGAAGGTTCACATAAAAAATATGTGTGCAAGATTGCAGGAAGATCGATCAATAACTTTTTAAGTAGTTATCGTGCCCGCCGATTTTAAAATAAAGTTTTGAGAAGAGCGCATTTAAAGTCTACCAGGTACATAAAAATTTATTGATTATAGTGAATTATCGACTCTATATAGAAAATACTGAAACTTATTTTCTAAAATTTGTTCTTAAAGGACTATACTAACATATTATGAAAAAAATGACATTTTACAGGTATCTTCCCCCTTAAAATCATAGTAAGTATTTGTATAATTTCCTGATCCCGTTCTGCTTAAATTGGTGCGCTCGTTATAGCGGTGAATTGTGGGAGAGTACATAGTAAATTGGTAGAGGGGATAAACGTACCTATTTACTAAGGACGGCTGTTTAGTTTTCATACCGGTATGTACACCGGATCAGTAAAATTTTTATTTACCTACCTTAGTGTAATTGTTCTGTACCCCATAAGTTGCATAAGCTGCTTGGTTTGCAAGTTTTGCCATAACCCTAAAAAGTACTGAGAACTGCTATACAATTAACCTCAATAGATTTAAGTAATTTTGTTTGTTTATTTACGTTTTGCCCATTATTTAATTTCCAAACAATAGCAGTTGGAAAGTCAATTAACAGCTCAGATGCGTCTGTAATCAAATCCTATATTGGGGCTTTGCAAAATTCAAACAATAATTAAAGAGATAATTTAACCGGAAACCCCAATCCCAATTTCTCTTGGACAGACCATTAGGCAATATCTCAATTTCAAGTTTCCAAAGCATTCAAGTTAATAATCAGTCCATATAGATTTGCTTGATTTTGTAAGTGCTTTGACATACACTAAATTAAGGTTGACTGTTGCTACACTTTTTGTACAATGTAAAAAATGGGCATAAATAAACAATTTAGATGCAATCCGTTTTAATCCTTTTATGTTTTTACAATAAAGTCGTTTTTTTACACTAATAAGGTAAAATATATTTAAAATTACCTATTATTGCAATTTAACATTAAAATTAACCAGAAAATTTAAATTAGCCCTTTACATTGCAAAAAGTACAATCACAACTGTAAATTTACAAGAATCATAGATTTAAGTGGAATTTACAATAATTTTTCAAACCAATGCAAATTGTCGCCATGACGCCCTCGTTTTTAAGTTAGGGCGAAAAGACAGCAAAAAAGAGCAAATATTTCATTTAGTGCAATCGCTGTTAGTACGAGATCCAAGTAGAGGGCGATCTTCACCCATCTGTTTACCGAAAAAACTGTTTTGTATTTAAAATAGTATTAAAACAAAGGTATCGCCATAGGGACGCGGAAAAAATTAAGTCAAGGCCAAATTTAATTTTAAAAATACGTTCAAAATTTTTACACACCTTGCATAATGGAACCCCTATATTTTTAGTTACCAAAATATATACTTTTTAATAATACAGAAAGTTTGTATATATATATATGTATATATATATATATATATATATATATATATATATACAGGGTGGCCCACCATATTTGACACGGTCTGTAGCTGGATAACCATGGAGTTTTTAAAAAAGTAAATACTAAAACATATACAGGTCGGATAAGGCCACAGTATAAAATTATTTTATTCTATACAGGAAGTCTCAAAAAGTGTGACGTATCAACGTTATTATTTTTTAAATGGAATAACCTATATTTTATGATGGTTTTAGATTCTACATAAAAAATAATTTAAGTTTGTTAATAGTATCAAGTGTCTAATTTTATTCGTTTTTGTGATATTTGATTTTTTTTTTCAAAAAGCAGGGTTGCAATTAAATTAATTTTATTTTAACAATATAAACTCCTTAAACTTAAAAATTTGTTACAAGATTAGGAAAAGTCTGCCTTATCATACGTAGTTCATATCGAGATCATAGATTATACAGGGGGATCAAAAATAATTTCAATTTTTTGGAAAATCAAATTGCAATATCTCTCTTATTTTAAATGGAACACCCTGTATTTTTTTACACCACACGATGACAAACGAAATGCTCTTTCAAATGGTGTATAGGTTATCTATACCTATCTTTTATACTTTTAAGTAAAATCCGTTTTAACATATTTTTATTCCAAATGTCTATTTAAATGTAAGTAAACTGTGATATAGCTATGCCTATTTACTAAGCCGTTATTACAAAATGTAAATTTGTTGGAAAAAAGCACAAAATTAAATGATTTTTAATTAACTGCCACTATTTTTAAAATTCACAGAATAACACTTATTTCAACCGAATGTGGTAATGATAAAACTTGTGTTTTTAAACAATCCTAATAACGCCTCTGGTTCGTTATGACGACATTCTGTGACCTATAACCCATTTCTTCCATTATCCATAATCACTGTGTCAAGTTTTTAAAGCAACTATTAAGGTTATCAGATGGTTTCTCCTGAAATATTTTTCAGGATTAGCTCTAGACTAAAGTAAACCATTTTTTCACATCCTACCAGTATTATATCATCTTGTTGTTGTAGAAGAAGGGTTTTTTTTAAATCATTGAAATTTCTTTTAAACTGACTAAAACACTAGTAATCAATAAATGGTCGTTTTTATTTTCTTAAGAAAAATATTTATGGCTGCTATGTCTCAGCCAACTTTAATTTAAATAAACATTTGCGACTAAAATTTGTAAAAACAGATTTTACCAAAAAGCAATAAGCAACTTATACACCATTTAAAAGAGTATTTTATTTGTCATCATGTGACGTAAAAAAATACAGGGTGTTTCATTTAAAATAAGAGAGATATGGCTATTTGATTTTCTGAAAAATTTAAATTATTTTTTGATCACCCTGTACAATATCTGATCTTGATTTGACCTACGTATGATATGGCAGACTTTTTCTAAATTTGTTACACATTTTAAAGTTTAAAGTGTTAAAAGTGTTAAAGAAAATCAATTTAATTTTACCTCTGCATTTTTCAAAAAATCAAATATCACAAAAACGAATAAAATTAGACACTTAGTACTATAAACAAACTTGAGTTATTTTTTAAAGTAGAATCTAAAACCGTCATGAAATATAGAGTGTTCCATATTAAAAAATATAACTTTGATACGTCACACTTTTTGAGACACCCTGTATAGACTAAAATAATTTTATACTGTGGTCTTATCCGACCTGTAAATGTTCCAGTATTTACTTTTTTAAAAAACCCCATGTACCCTGTACGTACTCTGTATGTAAGTTTTTTAATGAAACACCCTGTATTTTATATTTTTGTTAAATTCCTTTTACATTAAAACACTTTTTGTTATGGGTTATATCTTTAAATTTAAAAAATTTTGTAGTTTCTTTTTAAAAAATAAAAATTTAAGGACATTTTTATAACGCTACCTTTTCCCAGTCTTCATTTTCGTTTGAAGTTGTCTGGGTAAGCAAGAACCTTATTAACGACATTTGTACATTTTATTAATAAAATGTATTTTGATTTGTACAGAGTGTCAAGGAAACAGTAATATACTTAGGAAAATTAAAATCCCCAAAACTTCCTTACTTTAAATACAACACCCTGTATTTTATTTTATCTAAGTTGTAGTTCAGCCTCTTAATCACCTATAACAAAGTTTGCCCAATACCTAAGTTCAAAGTGACTTTTTGCAATACTTTTAGTTTTTTTTTTTCTTAAAGAAAATATTGGTTTTAATTGGGACACCCTGTATCTTTTTACATCATTACTCTGGGTGTCTTTTTAAATATGTATACATTTCCCCAAAGGTGAGGTCACCTCAAGTAAATGGTCTGATCTATATAGATTTGCTTGATGTTGTAAGTGTGCTTTGACATACACTCAGAGTGCTTATGGTTGACTATGGCTACTCTTTTTTGCATTTACAATGTATAATAAGTTGGCGTAAATGAACAGTTGAATTTAGATGCGTTCCGTTTTAATCCTTTTATGTTTTTAAAACAATATCGTACTTTTACACGAATAAGGTTAAAATATATTTAAAATTACCTATTATTGCGATTTAACGTTCCCGAGATTGGCCAGAAGGTTTGAGTTAGTCTCTTACGTTGCAGAAAGTGATGCGATCTGCGGCTGCCAGGTTACCGATTGCATTATAGATTGGGGTATGGGGAATTTACAATGGTTCTTTAAACCAATGCAGTAAATGGGCGCACGGAGGCACTAGTCGCGTCGACGCATGGGGACCCAAAATGCCGAGAATCAGTAGTGCCTGCATTAACCTAAAATATCTTCCTCGTTTTATTATACACCATAGATATATCGAGATAATGACTAACACGAATTTCCACTTTAGTTTACCTATTGATGAGAAATAATTCTGAGAAGCCTTCAAATGTGGTTCCTTTTATAATACAAAAAATGCTGATGTAATTTTTCTTCTTAGGTTCAAGAGTGCTTAACCACGATTGGTATAACTAACAAGCATCTAGCTGTTATTGTTGTGGCTGATAGACCGAGGTTTGTATTTTAGGAAAAAAAACAATATTTTTATATGTACAATTTTAATTTATGAAATTATATCTTTTTAAAATCGGGCCTTCCAATAAGCTTAAAAGCAAACAAAGATTAAAATTTGGAATGGAATTTCTAAAATACATCAAAAACCCAATTTCTGTTTTGGGCTCATTTTACTTGTGGAAAAGTATGCAAATATTTTTTTGTCTTAATTAGCTGCAACCTATTGGCAACTTTTATAAAATTTAATTTTTAGTTACAAGAGATCTCGAAAATACAAGAAACAAATAAAAAGTTTAAAAACTCTTTATAAACCAAAATTTGTTAGTTTGAATGTTATTTTATATTTACCTTAGTATTTTGTAATGTTGTTACGTAATTGAAAGTAAATGATGTAAAAATTTATTTTTAAAAGAAAATTTTTATTATGTTTATTGAGTGGTTTAGAATATGCAATATAACAGATTTTTATTTTGTTTCTCAAAACCTAAGCAAGATATGAAAAATATTAAAAGACAAAAAGTTGTATCTTTATTTGCCTACTCTAAAAAAAATACAAGAATTGTATTAAAGTCAGTGGCGTACATTTTTTTGTCAGAAATAGTCGTTTGATTGCAGCTCGAGACGCCACTGGAAATTTAAGTCATATATAAATTAGCCCCTGAATGCTACAAATAACGTTACTAAATTTCAATAATATTGGATAAGGAATATTTACGATATCTGGAAGAAGCATATTTTAAAAATAAAAGTTAAACACCCTGTATCTTCAAAAGTATGCAAGTTTAGATCTGTGTTCATATATACTTTTTTATGAAATTAGGTCAAGGACAAATTAAATTTAAAAAATACCCATAAAATTTTTACACACACCTTGTACAGTGGCAAATCGTTTTTTTTAAATACGTACGTATGCTAGTTATTAAAATATATACTTTTAAATAATACAGAATGTACCAAGTGTGAATGTTAAGTTTATAATTTAAAAATTTACCACGGCTTAATTTATAAAATTAAAGAAACAAAATGCGTTTACATATATATTTATTTATATATATATAAGTACTGTCATGTACGATAAAAATATTAAAATCGATATTATACAGGGTCAACAGGTTTTATTCTATAAACAGATGGTGATGGTCGCTTCCTACTTGGATTTAAGACTATGTTTAGTAATGCAAAACATCACCAAGCCAGGCTACCGTATTTTTGTGAATTTTGTTTAATTAAAAAGTGCGCTTGCTTTAAGACATACATTTGTGGACTTATTGCTATTAATGTTATTCTTTAAAATGTTTAATATGTTAACTTTTTAAAATAAGTAACTTAAAAATTGGAAATTTTTTTTAGTGGTGCCTAATAAGGTACATTAAACAAAAATTAAATTTTACTTGGACCAAAAGTTAGGTAGTTTATTGTTGCTATTTTCTAAGATTTGTCAGGCTTGTTTTTAATTATTGTTAAGCATTTGGACTTTAAAAATAGTGTTATAACCATAAGTAGATTGTAATCACCACAGGCAAAAATATATTACCAACTACAAATAGGATTACGTCTATATTTTAAATTTATTGTGATTTTTAAATAAGTTTTGAAAAATATACGTTTTTTCTTAATTATTATATCCTTAAGACTACGCGGATCTAATTGTAAAATTACTATACCCAATTTACCAGCATTTTTTTATGAGTTGTAAAATTACATAATATATGCAATGTATTATTACAAACTACATCAATGGCCCCAATAAACGCATTACTTTTACTGTAAATTTAATTGTAAGACCCTTTCTAATATAGATAGTATTTACCACAAGCAACAAAATATTTCCAACTATTATATAAGCTAATAATTTTATATTATAAATTGTTATTGATTTTTAAATTAATTGTAATTTTTAAATAAATTCTCTTTGTTCGTACCAGCATTCAATATATTTAAATTTTTACATGGGTGTAAAAAATTAACATATGTTTTTTTTTTAATTGGTAATATATTTAAAAAGTACACAGATCTGATTGTAAAATTACTATAACCAATTTTACAGCATTAAAGTTATAAAATTACATATGCAATGTGTTGTAACATATTAAATTAATGACTATAAATACCTCATAATTATTACTGTAATTTTAATGTAAATCTTATACAGTGTTAAGTAGTACAGCAACAACAGTTAAACGAATTCACAAAACTAAACTTTTAACATGTTTTGTTTTGGGAAGTACTTTAGATACTGGTTACGCAAATAGTTATTGGGATATCGGCCAGTAAATCAACAAAGAATGATGTATGTGACTTATCCAATCACAATTGTTTACATGCAGGTATTTTAACTTTGGATTGTCTTTTTACTGTAATCAGTTATTTTGTGGTGGCGGAAATCTTGTATTTTAAATTTCTCATACTGATCTCTGTTCTACGAAATAAGCCCTTTTATTTATTACCCATATTAAAGTAGTAGTGAAAAAAATATGTAGTCGGCCATTTAGTAGTGGCCGCCATCTTGGATTTAATTATTTTTATAATGAGCTTTATTCTACAACTCTACCTTTTATTTTATACCAATATTAAGGTAGTCATAAACAAAATATATTACACAGCCACACAAAGAAATAAAAGTTGGTGGTCCGAAAGACTAGACCATGGTATCTTTATGTTTTGAAGTCGCCATTTCCAAATCTGGGGTCGGTTTGACCCTATCATGTCAGGGTCAAGGTCATTTTAAGATCAATCACAGCCCAACAAGTAAATAGAAGTTGAAGGTCCGAAAGACCAACCCATGGTATCTTTTGGTTTTTGGGGTCGCTGAATCCGAATCTGGGGTCGGTTTAACCCCATTAGGTCAGGATCAAGGTATTTTCAAGGTCAGATCATCAGGATTTATTAAAAAGAGACCACAATACTGATATTTTTATGTTTTTGAAATTGCTGAATCCGAATTCGGAGTCAGATGGTCAGCATAATATCTTGGGATTTTTGGGTCGCTAAATCCGAATCCGTAGTAAAATTATTGACCCTCCCGGATTCGGATTATGCGACCCCAAAAACATAGAGGCACCATGTTTGTGGTCTATTTTTGATAATTTAACCTTAAAATGATTTTGACCATAACCTAATAAGGTCAACCTGATTCTGGTTTCGGATTAAGCGACCCCAAAAATATTAAGATACCATGTTTGTGGTTTATTTTCAATAAATTTTAATGATTTGACCTTGAAATAACCTTGATCATGACCTGATGGTGTCAAATCCGACCCCAGATTTGGATTTAGCGACCTCAAAAACCCAAAGATACTATGGTCTAGTCTTTTGGACCACCAACTTTTATTTTTTTCTGGGGCTGTGTAATCCTTTATGTTGTGGCGGCGGCCATCTTGATTTTTTTTATAGTGGGCTCTATTCTACCAATTAAGCACTTTCATTTGATACCCATATTGAGGTTGTAGAGAAGTAATATGTTATCCGCCATTTGTCAGTGGCCTTCTTGGATTTACATTTACAAAAAATGTGCTATATTGTATTTTTATTAAGGTGTAAGAATTAATGTTCAGAAAATTAGAAAACATAGATAACTAGAACCTTATAATAAGAATATTAACCAGTTACATTTTCAAAGGTCTACAGAGAACTAAAAAAAAAAATAAAATATTATAAAATAATTGCTTTTAACATTGATTCTTATGGAAAATCGAAGATTTTATTTTACTTCACAAAAACCGATGTTTAGATTTCAATAAAAGTTGTGTCAACGGAAGAAAAACAATTCTGAACATTTTGGCTGATTAAAAATCCGACCTTTAGAGCTTGTGATAGGAGTAATAAATAAATTATTAGGAAACATATGCTATGTGACTGATGCGGCACCGCCGCCAAAAGGTTATGCTGCGCCCGAAAAAGTTTATCGAATACGGTATATATGACATAAAAAAATTGATGCCAGTCCAATACGTTTTTTGTTTACAAGATCCAATGAGTGATAATAAATATCCGCAATTATAAGAAAACATGTTTTTTTCCGAGTGTTTTTAAATAAACAATTTGACGACAATAATCCGATGAATCAATATTTACGTTAGTTGACTGAGCTTACCATGTTTATCCTTAAATTTATGTGCTACTTGACCTTGTTTTACAAAGTTGCCATAACTTTTTATAGTGACTGTTTTGCCTTTAATTTTTGGTGATATGATAAGGGTGGTTTAGAGATTTAATTAGTAAATAAACATAACAATTTAAAACCTATAAAAATGCTTGTACTGTAGATTTTTTCGTATAATTTCTATTGTTTTTACGCAGCGTTGCCAAATATAAATACCACGGTAGTCAAATTACCTTAGGCACTTATTTGACTCATGTGGTATCGGTAAAACTACCTTAAGAGAAAAAGTGTATACCAAATTTTAGATCGATCTGTCGCATGCCAAGCCAGATGTGGCTTTGGTATTTTTGACAGATGTGACAGTTTTGCATGACCGTGGATACCCCGGTTAAAAGAAAGACATGCTACACTTGCCCTTCAAATCAAGCAAAGCTAACTGCCAACTTTTTTCACAGTAAAAAATTGTGTATTAAATGTGTTTTAAAAATATAGTTTTAGGGGAATGTATTTTTTTTAATGTTACCTTCTTTATTTATTTATTGGCACTTTTTGTATCAATTTATGTTTTGTTTATTGAAATTAATGGTGGTTTTAAGGCTTTAACATGTGTACAAATAAATCTTGATCGTTTTGTCCTCGAATGTATTTTCATGACAAACGAAAATGTATTTTCTTTTATTTTTGCAAAAACTAACATCTAGTATTTTTTAAAATAAGTACAATTGAAAACAGTTTTTTGTTAATATGTCACCCATTTACTAAAAAAAGCAACATATTGATATGGAAAACTAATGTGGAGCGTCTGAGAGACGCTTCGTTAGAAGTTACGTTACAAAAATTGCACGTTAGTGGTTGAGGGTTAAAACAATCATTGAAATTGGCGATTATAAATGTTTAAGCACATATTCAATTAAATTAGGGGTATTATTATTTTAATCAGATCTCCTGCAGATTAAGCTCATCAATAGTAGTAGCTTCCCTTAATAAACCAGGTAATGGTATTAGATTTGCCTAACCAATAATAATAGGTAGGCGATAGCCAAACTATTTACGTCTTCTGTAAGTAGATATCAGGCATAATTATTTAGGTGTTTTTAATAAAATTTAGGTGTGCAAAAAAATGTATTGGCATATCTTTTATATAATGGCCAATTTTGTTGTAAAAAGAAACAGTGAAATTGATAACATTTTTTTGAAATCCAGACCTTAAGATTTAGTTGGGTAATTAGGCAAGAGGCAGGTAAAATTGTATAATTAAATTTAAACAAAATATTATTTGTTTTTTTTTGCAGAATAAAATTAAGAAGTTTATTTAAATTTTAAGAAAATTAAAACTTTTATATATTATGAAGAATTATTCTGCGCTTACACAATATAATAATAATTATGATTACTCTAAAAGAAATAAAATAATCAAATATTTAGTATTAAGTTACTTACAATACAAAGGTTTTAATTTATAAACAAATGATCATTAGCTTTTATCGCTTTTTTCATAACATTAAAAAAAATACTACTATACCAAATTAAAAAAAACTCCAAATATTAATAAAAAGTCTTTACAACATTTGCTTTTTGTCACTGTAAACAATTTAATAATAATAAAAATCATAATAACAATAATAATAAAAGTAGATTTTTTGGTCCGTTCACTGTTTATAGTATTCCATATTTGTAGTAGTGGATAATAGGGTAATGGAAGCCTACTAAGGAAAAATTGGAATAAAAACCAAATTATTTAACATTTTAATTATTTTAAAGTGGAAACTCTTACCTTTATAATAAAAGTATTTTTTAGTCAAATTTAAATAATTAAATACAGCCAAGCATTAGGATACAACCACAGTTTTACAAAAAAGTTAGTCGGTCCCATTGCCCGACACATGCGGGAAATAAGAGCCCATTTAACACTCATATGGGAAATTAGAGTCACTTCCTTAGCCTTATTAAAATTTTAACTAAACTTATATAGTTTAAGTAAGTTCTTACTTAACTAGTTAACACAGATAAAAAAGGCAACTTATCAAAAGAATATAACTACATGCTTAACTTGGCGCTGACAACCAGCTGTTTTCTTAAGAAAAGCGATAAACATACAACCGTCCCTCGTGACTCAACCTATTGCACTGGCGACTTGTGCGCATCAGGCGAGTTTGACGGAAGCGGCCGAGTAGCTAAGAACATCCCAAAGTCGATACGTTCTTTTTCACCAGTAGCGCTCTCATTACCCGACCGCGCCCGTTATCCTGCCCCCCTACCTATTTTATTTTAAGCTACTTTTATCATTTTTTAGTTTTTTTAATCTTAAATTAAATTAATTAATGTAACTAAAAATTTTTACAAAAAGAAAGGACAAATGTATGATTGTAAATAATTACTACAAAAAGTTTTTTATTTATAAAAAAAGGGTATTCCATATTTGGTCACTTTCCTCTACTTATAATTTAATTGCTTTAGAACTCATGTTTAATAAAGCAAAAAATGCCAGTTAAGATTTAACAAATGTCCCAAACAAAGGTTTAAATGGCTTAAATTTTCAAACAGGATTAAGACTAATGTCAGAAATCAAATCTTAATAGATATGGCGAATTAAATAGCTTGGTTGTGTAAATCTAAATGCTCTGCAGGTTTCTTGGTAAGATTTCGGTCAGCAGACTATCCAACAGAAACTAGAATTGGGAAATGGGGTTTAATTATATATTCAATCATTGTCCGGATACCGCATAAATGAAACAAAGGATTTGATTGAAGTTGCATGTAATTTAATTATTCAAGCCCTCACAGTTTTATTACCTAAGCCAACTTGGATGCAAATTTAACTTTAAAAGATATATCAAAATTAATTTATGTAAAATGTGCATAAAGTGATACTTTTTATAACAAGTGGGAGGTTTCACGCGAGGGTAGAATTGGTTGAAAGCAGGGGAAGTACGGGAAAGTGTGGAAAATTACTTAAGTTATTAAGGACTTATTGGAGCTTTATCAATAAGTAACAAAAAATATAATACATATTTTGTGTGTTTCGGAAAAACTTTCCTGTTTATATTTGAAAAACGGTTTAATATATTAAGCGTGTAAATGCAAAACCAGATATTTAACACATATATTGTTGTAAATATAACGCAATAAACCTACCAAAATTGTAATTTTTACCCAGCTTGCATGAAGTTTTAACACAGAAAGTTATTATTTTGATACTGATGGATTCTGCACCACTAAATATATTTAACTTGTTTGTAAAAAATATTTTGGGTTAAAAAATTAGGGATGTCTTGTTTTGGAACTTGCACCAATCTTAAGTCGGCTCTTTCGAATTTCTTGCGACACAGGTATGCATCTTTCCGGAGAGCTGGAAAGCTGGGCGTGTTTAACCTATTCACAAGAAAGAATCTAAATCTCTTCCATCTAACTATAGACCAATTTCAATTCTCTTAGTTCTTTGTAAAGTAATGGAAAAATTCATTAATTCACATAATCCTTAAGTATTTAGAAAAACACAAAGTTTTGCATGACAGCAGTATGGATTTCGCCACAAAGATCTACAGCAGATCTTCTTTCCTTCGTATCACACTGCTGGAATAAGTCTCTTGAGTTTCTAGGTGAGACCCAGATCGTTGCTCTTAATATATCCAAAGCTTTTGATCAGGTCTGGCATGCCGCACTTCTTAATAAACTTCCCTCCTATGGACTTTCAACTAAACTCTGTACTTGGCTCTCTAGTTATCTGTCTGATCGACGTATATCAGTTATTGTGGACGGCCATTCTTCAAGCTTTCACCAAGTAAATGCTGGAGTGCCTCAGGGCTCAGTACTGGCACCAACATTGTTTCTTCTTCACATCAACGACCTTCTCTCGTCCACAACTAATTCCATTAATAGTTTTCGCCGACGATAATACCCTTTACTTCAGTTTTCAGGTTCCTAAACCCATCACTAAACCTGATTTGGAAAACCAATGCAGATTGATGGAGATATCTCTTTCGCAGGATCTTAATCTAATATTAAATTGAGGCACCAAAAATCTCGTCCATTTTAATGCATCCAAAACACAGTCATGGTACCTTGTCGCGAGAAGAGTCATCAAATACTCATCTCTTCTACTTATGAGCGGCCAAGCTTTACAGATCAAAGCACACCTTCAATCTTGTGGGCGTCACATTTGATAGTAACCTTAACTGGCATAAACACATTGTATCTATAGCCACGGCAGCTTAAATAAAGCTTGGATTTCTCTTTCGAGCAAAAATGTATTTTTTTCCCTTCTAATTTATACATGTTATATGTGTCCCAAATCCGACCTTCTTAAGCATTCTTGATTCCATTTAAAACAATTATTTTGCCCATCGTCGGGCTGTGGGTATTTATCGCCTTTTAGAGGTTCTTTCATGTCTTCTGCTCTAAAGAATTGTTCAGTATAATTCCTTCACTCACAGTTCCCAACAGAGAAACTCTTGGTGCCACGCGTATGCATCCCCATACGGTCCAACTGGACAGGCCCCGAACTTCCCACTTTGTTCGTTCTTTTATCCCTAGAGTTTCTAGAGATTGTGGAACCTGCTGCCCGCGGAGGTCTTTCCTTCCCCCAAATCTTCATGTATTTAAGTCCTGTGTCAACAAACTCCGTCTTACTTTGCTTAAGACACCCACGGTACGTTAATATTTAGGCTTTTAGCCTTCGTGGATTGTCCAAAGATTAAAAAACACACTCTAGGGGCGGTTGTGACAGTACTTGGGGTCGATAATCACATATTCAAAAATACACACGAATGGTCTTTGATTAGTTTTATTACATAGAAGATCATTTTCCTTGAAACTTTATCTATTTTTCGCCAGGCCTATTATCGGAATATCCAATACACACCAGAAAAAAATACTTCTTCGTCATCTTATGACGGTGGTGATGTC
Organism: Listronotus bonariensis; assembly: GCA_014170235.1. Taxonomy (NCBI): domain Eukaryota; kingdom Metazoa; phylum Arthropoda; class Insecta; order Coleoptera; family Curculionidae; genus Listronotus; species Listronotus bonariensis. The sequence continues at coordinate 141,232 of JACEGR010002008.1, forward strand.
TTCTGTTATGTTTTTTTTTTTTTTTTTGGTTAATCCACAAAAAGGCTAAATACTAATGTACCGTGGATGTCGTAAAACGAGGTAAGAGAAAGTTTGTTAACACGAGACTTAAAAACTTAAAGATTGGGAAGGTGAGAAATGAAAAGACGTCCATGGGCAGCAGGTTCCGCATTCCAGGAACTCTAGGGATAAAAAACGAACAATACGGGTAGCTCCTGGCCTGGCCAGTTGGACCGTACAGAGATGCATACGTGCGGAACCACGTGTTTTTCCGTGGGGACCGCACCGAAGTTGAGAAATTACCTATACTGAACAATTCCTTAGAGCAGAAGCGATGAAAGTACCTATAAAAAGCAATAAATCCCCCACAGCTCTACGATGGGGCGAGAGAAGGAAGACTTCTGTACGTCAAGAGTCATTAATAAGGCGAACGGCTCCTGAAATGAAGGATGCTGAGGGTTGAGGAGGACGGCAGAACAATATTTTAAAGGGCGTCGAATTTGGGACACATACAAAGTGTATAAGTTAGAAGGGAAATTTGTTTATTGCGTTTTCAAATATACCACAACAAGAATTTACAATTAACTTCTTGCATTTCTGCAACGCTTCGTAAATATGTTCCTCGTTTCACTTCTGTATAAGATTCTTCATATTTTGCTATTTTACATTACCATTTTTCCGCTTTGCTAACGCGTTTTCCTGGCATCTTAAAGCAAAAAAAAAAAATATAAAATGTCACAACCGTACCCAATGCATTTTTTGCAAAAAAATTAAAATTATGGGAGTATAAAATAACAATCGTACAAAGTAAGCACTGCTATGTTATTACTAATGTTTGACTAATATTAAAGAAAAACATTCATTATTGTATATGTACACATGTTCTAACAATCACTAAAAGGTTTTAAAAAAATACTTAGTATTGACCGTTAAAAAGTAATACGGGCCTCTGCTAATGCCAACGTCGCACGTTTTTGGATGTATTACTGTGAAACACCATTAGACCCTCATAACACTCCTTTCTCCCCTTTACGCCTTCGCCGTATTCATTATAGTTTCACTAATATTCCTATTGTCACAACCGTACCCTGTCACAATTGTACCCAGTCTACCCTACTATAACTAATTAAACTTAATTTTGTTTTACCTAAACCTGTTTACAAACAACAAGCTAAAACTTGACGGCATAACGGCTACCGCCAAATCACGTGACTAAAAATTCGCATCCGGATTGGCTTAGAAGCAAATGTCTGCTTTTGCACCTAAAGAAAGCACAGAAATGTTTGCTTTTGCATTTAGGTATAAATTTAAATTATATCACTGGCAACTTTTTAATATAGACCCCATTTCTAGTTTAGTGTTTTAAAAAATTTCAAATGTTCAAAACTTTTGCATTTTTGCTATTTAACTTAAAATATTTTGTTATTTTCTGATATAATACAATTATTTTAAGGTGTGGCAAGCAACAAAAGGCCTTATTAAATGTAAAGAATTGTACATTTAATAATTTTCACATTTGTTGATGTATAGAGATTTATAAGTCAAAAATACAAAGTAAATTATTTAAAAGTAAACTTGATACTAAATACAATTTAAATAGTAATAAATTAGGTTATTTTTATTTAACTGTCTTATATATTTTTGGTGTTAAGAAAGGAATTTTTCTTCTACCCACATTTTTGATTAAAAATCTTACAAAAAATTGCTTAACCTTAGTACATAATGCAATGAATTTATATGTGTTCTTAAAATAGGTAAAAGTTTAATTTTGCGCAAGATTAAAAGCAGTAGCGGCTCGTGCATTGAAGAAAAGGGAGGCTAAAGTCATAAGGACTATATAAACATAGAAAATGCCGATAATTTTTTAGGGTATCGTACCTATTTAAAGAAAGCCCGTTACATTTGCATAAATGCAAACAAAAATTGTATATTGCCGCATTTATGGTTAAATTTATGGGGAAGCTAAGACTCCTCTGACGAGCCGCCAGTGATTAAAAGGCTAAATACGTTAGTGACAAAAATTTACATTTTTTTGTGGAGGGTTTTTTGTCGGAATTATATGGTATAGGCTTAACGGTAAGAGATTTAAAAAAACTAAAATACTTGTCCTATTCTCCCTTTTAGTGTTTAGTTTATTGGTGCAATCAGATCCACGCTGACTTAGTTGGTTTAAAAGATACAGAGTGATTCTTAGATTTCGTCGATTTTTATTATGTCTTATTGCTCGGACATTTATAGAGATAAGAAGAACGTTTAAATACAAAAGTCTTATGACTTTTACATAAGATTCAGTGGCGTACATAGAATAAATATAAATTGTTAATTTTTGAGATTTTACCCAGACTTGCATTTTTTGCAATTACAACAATATACAGGGTGTTTCTAAACAAATGCGAAAAAAGTTAAGGAGGTAATTTTCCACCAAAAAACAAACTTTAGATGAACATATGTTCCAAACGTCTTAGTTTTTGAACTACGGGGTGTTAAATTAAAAAAATATATATTATTTTTATAAAAGCTTTATAACCCATTTAGATATTTACAAAAAAATGAGAGATGCACCCTTTGCACTAGAAGACGTTTTTTGGCATACAAGGAAAAAATAAT